>JAYDZE010178776.1:0-40394 GCA_034509125.1 Monilaria moniliformis | reverse complement strand
TCCCGTCAAAATGAACATTACTAAACCACCAAAATTTTTGTTACATCTTGTTTTTACATGGTTCCCCCCCCCCCCCCCTCTCTCTTGGGCTTTCAACTATACGGAAAGCTTTCCGAGTCGGCTCTTATTTATCCTAGAGAAGTTAGACAATCTTATAGTATCAGTAAATGATCGTTAAATATGGAAGATGGGTTCAGTACAAGTATGAAAATATTATCCCGCTTTTACCATATTTAAATATGCCTACAAGCACGTCCAGTAACAAAGGAGTGTTCTACTGCAAGCAGTTGACAAACTTAATACATTGAAAGATATGACAGAAGCTAAGATGAAATGATTCTATCCAAGTGAAGTCACCCATAAAGATTATGGACCTAAAGTAAGGGATTGATACTAGCCCAATATTCAGCACAGGTAGAAGATAATAAATAAGGTCAAAGAAAATTACTTAAATCTCATTTATACCTCCCCTGTCCCAAAAAAGGTATGCATTGTGCATTCAGATTAGATCATGGAGATCAGGCAATCCAAAGGAAGCATCATTTGACATGATCATGATCCAAAAGATACATATGAATGTGGATTGGGATGTTTTAAAAGGGGGTGACAGTGAGTGCAAGTACACCACAAAAAAGAAGGGGATGGGAAAACAACAACATGAACAAAAACACTTTTTCACAAGCCTCAAACATGGTGTGTCGGGTATTTCTTAACAGAGAAACCAACACTAAAGTAAACAAACAGCCACACAGAAGTGATTAAGTGGGCATCTGCCCATAAATAAAGCTCCCCTAGCATAGGAAGTAGTCTTAATATAATTATTGTGAAGCCTTAGATTCATACTTCCTTGGATGCAAGTCATGGGACTAGGTTGGATTCCATCTTTTTACAAGAATAAGTTACAAAAGTATAGTTACACAAAGAAGAGTTATTGCTGCAAGTAATACGATGATGTGAAAATAGGTGTATGCTGTAATGACAAGAAATCAGAGTTGAAGAGTAAACACCCAAAAAGTCTGGTCATCACCTATGGATGACATCTCTGTCATGCAGATACTTCAAACCATGTAGAATCTGCCGCGTATAACCAGACACTTGAGGCACTCGAAGGTCATACTTCTGGTAAAGTCTCAAAAGGGAGCCTTGTGTGACCAGCTCAAGAAAAATACAGAGATGCGACCCCTTCTATTTTATAGGAAATAGGAAAATAATTTAGGATAACTTATAGTGATAGACAAAGAAGAAAGCAGATGATACTATGGATAATCCAAAATGAAATTAGAGGAAAAGGACAAAAATATAACTAATATAAAGCTGGGTAGAAATATTTCAACAAGTGGTACCTTCTCTGTCCCGTAATACCGTACGATGTTCTCGTGTTCAAATTGACTTAGAAGAGCAATTTCCTGAACAGATTAAGAGGAACTAGAAGATCAGAAGTGTTGGAACAGAAGAAGAAATAACTTCTGCATTGGTCAATTTTAAAAATGTGGTTAGTAAAGAAGCATCATTACAAAACTGCTAGACCTGTTCAAGTTGGAACACACATTGCTTTCCATCCTCTCCTTGATCAAGCAAAGACACTTCCTTTACAGCAAAAAAGAATCCACCACTGCATCATAGAAACTAACAAAATTACTTCTTGCCGAAATTCGGTGTCATTGTACATATTACAGAGCTCCGAATTATCAGCAGTCCATAATCATGTTCATAGAACTGGCAGAGATTATTGAGAGAATTGACTGACATGTTATAAGAAAATACTTCTAGCAACTACTCCTCTGCTAACAAAGACTATCAATTCAGCACTAATTCTATTTTTATTTTTATTATTTAGGTCTCTCTTTAAGTAGATTCAGGGTAACTTCAAGATCCTCCTAAATTACGCTCACAGCTACAGTCAAGGATACCCTAAGTCTACCATTCAACAACAGCGCACTTAAGCTGCTCAAATTAAATACATATGACAATATAATCTAAATACTAGAAATTCAATAATACAAGCTACAAATAGCTTCAATTAGCTGCACACTCAAATAAAGTACTTACTCCGCAATTCCTTCATATACAGATCCAAATGTTCCACGACCCAAAAGCTCACCCTTCTGCCAGTCATGAATAACACGTCCATATCGCTCATTAGATGAAATGCTAGACATGGGATCAGTCATGGAACTTGAGGAATCATCCTCATTTGAAGAGAAAGAGCACGACTCTGACAATGCACGGTTCTCTTCCGCTGTCATCGCCCCAACCCTCACATCCTTCTCTTGCTCGGTCCTATCCCGACCAACTACCCCAGTCTCTTCATTGTTCGAAAAAAACCTGCTTTGGAACTTCGGAATACATGGATCACGCTCCTGCAGAAATCCTGTTGATGTATCCCAATCGGGCACCACTATAGTTGGCCGTGCGCCCTTAATACCATTTATACGAGATGCTTTAGATCTCACACTTAATTTATCATTAAAAGTTACACCATCCTCTAATCGTTTTGATAGCTCAGAAACACCCCTGCGCCTATTCGCATAACCAAAATCACATGTTCCCCCCAATTTCTTACTAGCTACGCCAAAACTATTATCTAAATTTCTAACAGACAAACCGTCCATTTTCCGATTAATCACATCAATTGCCCCAATACAACCATTACCATAAGAATATTTAACAACATCGTCACAATCAACCTCCGTTTCCTGATACAAAGGCTCCAATTTCTTGCTAATCATACCAGGGGAAGAAGACCCCACCTTCATCGCCTCATATTCCTCCTGCGATATAGCGAAGTCGTCTATTCCGGAAAAACCAAACGCTTCACAGATAACTTGAAATTCGCCCTCGGTCCCATCCACACGGAAGCTCGTCGTCTTCCCGCCGTACAAATCCAAGGAGCTCGCGCGATGAGACTCCTCCGGCGAGTGCGACGACGACGAAGCTGAACTAGACGGAGAGAACTCGTAGATGACATTCCTGAGTGCGTTGCTCCGTTCAAGCCTCTTTGGCTTCGCCGGCCGGCGGCTGGAGCTGGAACCTGAGCGGCTCTTGCGCGGCTCCGACCTATGGGAGAAGAGCTTCGGAAATCGATGCATTTTCATCACCCGAAGCAAAATCCATTAATCGGCTAATAAGAAATCTCAGCTCCTTTCCAGTGATTGGATTCGATTCCGAACTTAATTCCTCGTCTCCGATCTTCAATAATTACCCGGAGTTCGTGAAATTCAGCTACTTTGGGCTTCGAGCAGAAACAGTGTGTGTGTGAGAGAGAGAGAGAGAGAGATAGAGAGAGAGAGGTAGTTGAAAGCGAAGAGAGAGAAGCAAAACGGCGCCAGAGAGAGAGACAGAGAGGAGAGAGGAGAGAGGAGAGAGAGAATTATGAAACTGTAGAGCAAACGCGGTGCATTGAACAGATTTTGTGCATCTATATTTTGCAATTAACGCATCGCCTGTCGTGTCATCAGTCGTCGTATTTCAGCCATTCTTTAATTTTTTTATGTATTTTTAAATTATGATAATTAGAAATATATATCAAAGTGGAGTTTTCTAAGTATTTACAATTTTGCTATTTTAAAAGAATTTTTTTTATTGGTTAAAACATTAAAGGAGAAAGTGTTGTGTAAAGACCTATGTATTTATTTTTTTATTTTTTATATTAATTTTGGGGCTTCTTTTTACTTTTACTTGGACTTTTGGACTATATATATATGAATTTCTAACAATCATATAATTTGGAGATCTAAGAATACAAAATTATTATAATAAGTGTAAATTATTAAATTTTATTCAATTTAATTAAGGGTCTAAAATGTATATGATATATGTAAAATATTTAAATTAGTTTTAATTATAGTTATCAACATCTTATAAATATTATAATATTTAAAATATTTACATAAGAGTAAAATAAGATTAAACGTCATCTAAAGTCTTTAATGTAACTTTTTATATTAACTCGTGCAATTTTTTCTTATTGAGATTAAACATCATTCTCAAATTATTCATTATACCCATATGTCCAATGTTTATTTGAGCAGATGCTAAATGAGAAAAATGTGCAAATAACGCTCATAACTTCATACATTCTTACGAATCAAGATGGGGCTGCCAGAATTTTTTTACAATTATATCTCATAAATTAGAAAATTACTATTATCCTGAAATATAGCCCCAAACGTCCAATTCACCACATTGCCGCATTTAAGTATACATATCTCTCGTAATAGAAAAACTATTTGAATACATAGAGATTGAATTAAATTTGAATATTATTTCAGAATTAAATAAGTCGGGGTTATATTAATTGTTTCGCAATTTTAAAATTTTGACTTAACTTCTTGAAAGATTGTAAGATATTTTTTTCAAATTTTTAGTAAGGACCGACACCTTGACTTTTTATAAAGTATTTCAAAACAGGTATATTCGTTTAAATATTTTGCATTCTTCACTATTAATTAATTTACAGAAATATGATTTATTCTCAAATTTTACACTTTTCTGTAGCAAAAAAATCCTCTATCGTCATTGTAATGTGTTGAGAAAATTTGAAGTTTTGACAAAAAATTATATCTTATAATACATGAGAGATTAATTGCTAAAATAAATCACAAACACATAGCACACATACTATTCACATGTCACGTCAATTTTTCAAGCTACACAAACACACACAACCTACATATTACAAACCAAACTAGACTTTAACTATTCATGGTCTCATCACTTACTTTTAAACTCATCTATTTTATATTTTTCTTTAATTATGTATATCTATTTAAATTACAATATATCAAAAATTAAAATAAATAATTCAAAATTTAAAAATTGTGATTTCAATATAAAAATTACATAATTCATTTAAAAAATTAATATACTAGTATTTAAAACAAGTAATTTACTAAGTTATCAATATTCAAAGGACAAACTATAACTAATAATGATAATATTAGTATACTATTCTTGGGGAAATTAAACCTTATAAGTTATGGATTTCCCAAATTATAAGGATTTAGCAAATATTAACACAGTCTTTTCTCCATCACAAGCAAATAATGTGCCAGCCAACTCAGAATGGTAGTGTCACGAACTCGATCAAATACTTTCATACATATGTACACTATAATGAAAGAAGTACCCATCAATATTATTCACGTCCACTTACTAATTTTGTTATTCTACACTTAAATAGTATATGTGTAGTGTGATAACACATTGATTCTAACTAATGAATTCAAATATCACTTGCAATTTGCTCTCCCCTACTATTGATTTGACCTATATCATGATAAACTCTCTATCCCCCCGTCTCTCTCTCTCCCTAATCCTTGAATCATATTAGTTTGTTATAATTTAAAGTGTCAAAAAATTTTAAAAATATAAAACTTTAATTTGAATGGTGGTAATATTATATGAAACATACATATATTTGATTAATTTTCAAACTTACTAAAATTATAATTTTTTCTGTTTTATATTAAAATTATTGTTATACACATCTATTATTATTATACACTAGTATAATAAAATTATTCTCTATCTAAAATAATTAATTCATAGTTGAAGAAAAAAATGAAGCAAATAAAATACATGTGCATAGCACACGTAGAACACTAGTGTAAATAACGTTCAAGATAAGGAAAAAAGACGAACAACAATTATTCCATTGCAGTAATTGTTACTTTCTCAAGGGATTATTACTTTGAATAAAAATATAAAATTACAGTAATTATTACTAAGATTTCAGCTGTCAATCACTGCAAAGTGCTTACGTTTTTTTGGGCGGCGAGGCTATAATTTTCTCTTATTCGTCGTCTTTTTTACTACGGTTCTTTAATAAAACATTTTCTGTCAGAGAATACGCAGAATTACTAACATTGCAAAAAGAAAACAGGAAGTAAATATGGAATTTGTTGGACCCTTCAAAACTAGCAATATCATGTTATTGCATGAAATCAGATGGCTATTCATTATTTAATCAATAAAAATCAATGAAAAGTGCACTTGGAAATTTGAACTAATTAGCAATTAGTATAAATATCCCCACCTCTCCCCTCCTGACGTCACTTCAAATTTTTAAATAAAAGAAGAAAAGGATTATTAATTCCCACCGTCGTAAAATTTGCTGAATCACGTGTTTTTTAAGTGATTTAACAAGAACTTAATTAATAACTTTTTATTTAAATGGCTTAAATCTTTACTATTTGAGAAGGATATATAGTTATTGCTCATGTCATCAAATTAGGGCAACCGCACCACGCTTAAAATTGCCCAAAACATGCAACTACATGCTCAAGAATTCGAATACCGCGATGCGATACGTTGAGCACTGGCATGGCACACGTTGTGGCGTGCCTAAGCACATACGCGCTTTTCACGCGTCGGCCAATCACGGAGCAATATGTGGCGTGCTTTAATTTTTTTTAATCGGTTAATGTAATTAAAAAAAGCCAACAGATCTTTTATGCCTAACGACAATTTTTTTAAAATTTTATTTTACATCTATAAATAGCCCCACATCCCCACTTCATTTTTTATACCTCTTCATCTTATTAAGGACATGACAGAGGAAATACGAAAAACCAAATAGCAGGAGCTAATATCAATGTACAAAAACACCCTCTACAAAGATGTGACTGGATTGGACGACGAAGCAAAGGATAAACACCGCCAATTTTTGGCTATGCTTGAAGCAAAATTAGGCCTATCTTAGATGTATTTTTTTTTCTATTATGTAGTTTTTTCGTATTTTAAATTATGCATTTTTTATTTAAATTATATAATTTTTTATTTAAGTTATGCATTTTTTATTTTTTTGATGAAATTAGTAATTTTCGTTTATTTGTATATCATAATAATTGAATACATATTTACAAAAAACAATAATAAGAAAAGATAATAAAATATAAGTGGATTATGTGAATAGTGAGTGTTTAAAGAGATAATGCTTAGTGGAATGTAGAGGGAAATGTTAAGCACGTAAATAATAAGTGATGTATAAGATAATGTTTAAGGCAAACACTAGGATGATGATGCCGAAAAAGTGCTAGACTAACACACACACACACACACATATATATATATATATATATAAAGCATCTAGGATAATATTACATTGTGATTAACTCTAATACAAAGTGACTTGCATTTATTTATAAAATTCAGTTCAATCATCTAATTGCTGGAGAGCGTATGTTTTTATTAATCTTACTTTAAGTCTCACAGCTGCTAGTTAGCAACTATATACATTGATGTGTATTATATAGCAGACTAAAAATAGAAACAAATTTAAATGCACACAAGCAATTACTTCTTTATCTATACAAGGCAAAAGGCATCATTATATCCTTGAACTCTAACCTAATCATCCTTTAAGCTTTACTGAATCATATGAACGATTCTACACATAAATTCAGAGTAATCAATTAGGGCTCGTTTGGTAGTATAGATGAGATAAGAGAAGATAGATAAAGTAAGATGAGTTTTAAGATAAAAAATTACTGTTGAAATAAGATAAGGATTTAATGTTGTTGTTTTGTTGGTGAGATAAAAATCAAGATAAAAATAAGTATAGTGTTTGGTAGGTTAGATTATATTATAGATAAGATGTAAAATGACATTTTTACCCTTGACAAAATATAAATATATTTATTTATTTATTTATTTATTTGATATGATATTTTATTATTAAACAAATATTGTTAAATTATAAATTTATTAAATTACAGATTTAATACTGTTGACCGAATTAATTGATTAACATTAATTTACTATTTTAGGTATGTTAAATTATTTAATGATTGAAAAAATTTAACTAATTTAGTGATTTATCCTATTTAACTTAGTATATTAAATTACTAATTTGTTAATTAATGACAATGATTAGCTAAATAAATTAATAAACTGAAAAATATCAATCTTGTTTAATGAGATGGGTTAATTTATTGATTAAATAATATTAATAAATAAATAATGATTAATTGTGATTACTGATTATAAATTAATTTAATGACTATTATAATTAATTAATGATAAATGATTAATGTTATTTCAACGATTTACTACTATTAATCATGTAGTTAACAAAATTAATGATCAATTAATATTAATATTAATTAATCATGGCAATCAATTTCTTCCTCTCTCTATTCAATAGACATGTAAAACGAAAATGATGGAAACCATTTTTAAACAGGATTTAGTTCAATAATTAATCAGTGACTTATTAATAGTAAACCGAAAATGAATTAAATCAAATTAATTGTAATTAATGAATCATTAAACAAAATTAATTGTAATTAATTCATCAGTCAACCAAAATACGAAGAACACGAAGAACAGGGAAGAATATGCAGCAGCCGCCGCGACGATCTGTTGAAACAGATCCCAATCGTAACCAAATCCAAAAAAAGCGCTTTGAACGCAATCAAAAACGAAGAACAACAACATGAAATCGAGGGAAAATCAAGAAGTAAAATCAAAGAACCCAAACAGAAGAACAAATTAAGCCCAAAAAATCAAAATCGAAAATGAAGAACATAGTCAGCCCCAAAAATAACCACGAAATTGAACCCAAGTTGAGACCAAGATCTGGTCTTTGTGGCTCAGATCTACCGAATCATCACAGCCACGAGGTGAAACACAACGACGACCGGAAACCATGTCGGCGGCGGACAACCAAGAACCCAAAACCAATGAACAGATTCAGCCCCGAAAAATCGAAATCGAAGAACCCAAATCTAAGAACAAATTCGGCCCCAAAAATCAACCATGAATCGAACCCAAATGGAGACCAAGATCTGGTCTTTGTGGCTCAGATCTACCGAATCTTCACAGCCACAAGACAACCCTCGAAAAAACGAGGAAACCGCCGCAGTAACAACCGTCGAAGAGCTGGCGGCCATGGAGCGACGGCGGCCATGGTGCGACGACAACCGCTAACGCCGCACACCACCACTACCGCCGGTAGCCACGACATCGAGGGACAGAGAGAGTCGCAGGGCCAAAGAGGGAAAGAGAGTCGCAGGCCCAGAGATGAGAGAGAGACAGAATCGCAGGGGCAGAGAGGAGAGGAGAGAGAGACAGAATCGCATGGGCAGAGAGGAGACAGGATCGCAGGGGCAGAGAGGAGAGAATTGGAGGGCATTTTAGCCCTATCTTAGCCAAACAGTGACTTATCGGACCAAAAGGGTCCGAGATGTAATGTGGCTGAAATAGTGATAAATGGAGACTGTATGTGCGGGCCAAGATTAATTAACCAAGGCCCGACGGGCCGCGTTAAAACCTGTCTAAGCTACCAAACAGCAAATTAATACTGTTGGCCCAAGTTTTATTATCCTATCTGATTGCTATCACCCTTACCAAACTGGGCCTAAGTATTTAGTTTACCTAAAAAAGTTAACATTGTACAATTGAAATGATAAATATAATTTTTGGAGACAAAAATAGAACACATCTAATTAATTAGCATCTGAAACAAAACTTTATTATCAATTTAAAAACAAGCGAATGATATGCAATAAAAAATTTCCAATTAATCGAAACAATTTATCAATTTCAGACTAAACTGATATTTCAACTATTTAACAATATTATAATTTACAAGCACCCTCGAACCATACATCATTTACTTATTTATGATTTATGAAATATATTAGGGCAAATACAAGGTTTGATTATACAAATCCACAGAGCTGCCGATTGCATGGCTAATGGCTTCTCCGTCGATTCCGGTTGGCCAGTGGAGTTTCGCCCGTTTTGAGATTGTTACCCTAGTTCAGTGATATAGCCAGAATTTTACTTTAGAGGGTTCAATTTATAATGATTTTAATATATATTTATATAATTAGTATTTAGAATAAAATTATAATAATTTCTAAATAACTATCACATGGTCTAGTAACTTATACATGTACGTTTAAAAAAAATTAATAAATATTTTGATTCATTTCTCTACACGCGCTAATATATTAATGTACAAAAGAAGTATATGTTCATAAATAAGTGGTTAGTTGTTACAAAGAACGTATATCTAACAAAAATAAATGAAGTATAATCCACTAGCATGAATTGGTTTGAGCTAACAACTAACATGAATTAGAAATAGTTAATCAAATTATATCAACAATGACATCTTTGTAATTCACATAATAAAAATAATATTTTAATTAAGAAAAAAACAAAACAAACAAGCCAATATGGAAAAAAGATATATAGAGTTCCACATTAAAATTAAATCAAGTGTGATTGTAAAATAATTTATTTTTTAAACTTAAATTTAAATTTTTGTTGACTCCACTTCAAAAAATTACCCTATACCAATTCAAGCTCACCGTTTGGATAAAAGAAAAATAAACAAAATATGGAAAGCAACATTAAAGTTACATTAAATTATATTAAGAGAATTTTGTTGTAGAAATTAAAAAAAAAAAAACAATTTTCATTTATATAATAATCATAAAAATATATATTACTGCAGTCTCATAAAATATTGCACACTTTGCCATTTTGAGGTGTCCCTAAAATTAATGCACACTTATTCTTTTGTCATTTTTTGTCACAATTTCCTCATCATTTATCTACACTTATTAACAATTTACAACACATAACTCATCATTTATTCACTTACAAGTTACAATACACTCTACTTAATAAAGTGAGGTCATTTCTCCACTCACAACACATTTTATTTGATATTTATGAAAACATGTGCCACAAGAATGTGCACTATTTTGTTAGATGTAGTGAGTAATATTAATATATACTTGTATTTTTTTGAAAAATTCCAATGGAGCCCAACGCCCCCATCGGACCGCCTATATCCGCCCCTGCTCTGGTTGCCCAAGATTTGTATTTTCCATCTTTTTACTTGGGTCGTTATTTAGATGAGTAACCTTTCTGCTTTCGTGATGTTTTTTCCACTGAATTTTTGCCAGAAAAATATTAATGAGACTTGAGCCCTAAAGTCTTCGTTTCTTTGAATTCTAAGAGTTTTAGGTTTTGTTCTTTTTTGCTACGGATCAATTAGAATTCCATATCCCTCAATGATTTTCTCATGTCGAGAATATGAAAATCACTAGATAGAATAAGTTGGGAGTTTGAGAGTGATTAGTGGCGCACAGATGCATGCAAAACAAATAATATGGAAAATGAGACACAGAAGGCAGAGGAAAATTGAGAGCTTTATGGTCCTTGACTCCTTGCTTTGCTGTTGTCCCACTGCATGCATTTTACATATAATAGAAATGGATCTGAGGAGACAATAGAGGTGTTGTTGCACGTAATTAATGTAATAGCGACTAGGTTGCTTTGTCTCCAACAATCCAATCACATTCGTGTTTGGGATTCTGGATAAGGTTTCGCCCCACACACCCGTGCTCCATCTCATTAAAACCACACAAAATATATTCATACCTTCCAACCTTGTCCTTTTTTGCATCTTTTCTTCTTCCCATCCAAGATGCATTAATATTGACACAACAGAACATAGGATTTCCATCCAATTCTTCAATTAGTATCATAATATGTACTTAATTATATGGTATATAATATCAAAGTTATGATTGCTTTCTTCTTTTTGTTTGTGCTATCGATCAGTGGCATGCATGATCAAGTATTCAAGTGAAGGTGCATGTATGAAGAAGCAACGACTTCGATCCTCTCGAGTATATATTAGCATGCATGCTTTTGTGAGTAGCTACAAATTTTATCATATAGATCTTCCTTACCTTATAACGGTATAACCTATATATTGTGTTTCCGTGATTGCTGGAACAATTTTTGTCTCCTAGCCCCTAGTTCATTTTTATAATCAACTCATGACATATAAAGTGGTATATTGGATCCATATTTGCAACTCTTTTGAAATATAATTTTTTCTATATATTTCAAGAGTCTAGTTATTTTTGTAACTTGGTCCAAAAGTTAGACCATAAAGTATAATTGACTCTAATATTATTACTTTATTTTTTAATTAAATGCAATTTCCATTAAAAAGTTGTTTGAATCCAAATGCATCCCTTGTCCTAAAATTCATCATGTCGCACTATTAATTTCACTATTTTGTAATTATTTATTACAAAAATAAAAAAATATTATTATATAGTGATTTTTAAAGTTATATACCCTAATTTTGGATAAATTAACCCTAATAAAATTACTAATTCAAAATTTAGAAAATAAGATAGCGGATTCCATATAGTTTGAACTTAGCAAAACAATTCCACTTTTGGAACTTCTCCTCAAATTGTTTAGCTATTGAATGACTTTTGTGTGATCTTGTGATTCCTATTTATAGCTTTAGAAAGATAAGATCGGGAGATTTCTGGCCATCTCATTGGATGAGGGATTTGTAGATATTAGTATCAATTATTAATATTGACGATTTATTTATTTGCCAAAGATGTTAATCACTTGATTCTTTAAATATGACATTCATCTTATTAGTAATTTTAAGGATTAATTGTCAGAAATTATTTTTTCTTTTCGCAACTGTAGCATCTCCAAATATTCGTCATAATTCGTCCAATATATTTCACTAGAACGAAATTTCTTTGTTTGTTGCAAAATTGAGGACGTTAGTTGCGGAAAATCAAAAGATGTTGTGGTTGAATATTATAAAGTTATGTGGAAAAAACTTGAGTGTACATTGTGTTATTTTTTTTAATTTAACCGTATTTAAATGAATATTATACATATTTCAATCATTCAACAAAAGCCGAGTATCTTGTGGGGATTTTACATGCACGTATTTATCTATTTTGTACATTATGAGT
Organism: Monilaria moniliformis; assembly: GCA_034509125.1. Classification (NCBI taxonomy): domain Eukaryota; kingdom Viridiplantae; phylum Streptophyta; class Magnoliopsida; order Caryophyllales; family Aizoaceae; genus Monilaria; species Monilaria moniliformis. Next base: position 27,630 of record JAYDZE010178776.1, on the reverse strand, counting down.
TTGGTGTGCATGAACATATAAAATAGTGTAATTAATAACCCGTGAATATTAACAATGAAACGCAACTTAGTTGGTAAGACGTTTTTCTTTCAATTAATAAGTCATGAATTTTATATCAGAAGAAAGGTCGAATGCAGTTTCCAAGTTAAAGAAATTAATTTATAGACTCAAGGAATCATCCATAAATTAGAATATTTTTTTGATATGGGTATCAATTCATTTAATGTTACGAGGAACAAAAATGATCCATGCATTTTATAATAAGTGCGAGAATGAAGACATTGTTTACCTTATTATATTCGTTGGTGATATTTTGATTTTGATTATGATGAGTTATTGGTCCATTGTGCAATTCGTAAAAGATTATATGTAGAGTTCATTCATGATAAAGGATTTGGATTATGCTTCTTACGTAATTGGTATAAAGATCTATCGAGGAAGAGCTAATAGTTGTTGGGATTATCACAATCCACTTACATAGACAAATCATTAAGACATTTCTTAATGGAGGATTTCAATAAATAATTGTCTTATAGGACATGACATTGTTATGTCTATGAAGGGTTGCCCTTCTAATGACAAATAAATTAGTTACATGAAGAGTTCTCATATGCTTCAGCTATAGACTCACTTATATATGTCATGATATGTTCTGGACCAGATGTGGTTTATGCGCTTAGCATGACAAACAGATTTCAGCAAAATTCTGGTAAGGGACATTGAAGAACTGTCAATATACTTCTTCGTATATTGTGGGCAGCTAGAGTTATTAGTTACTGATATACTGATGTTAGCTTCCAATTAGACCATGATGAGTATAAGTCTTAGTTAGGATATGTTTTTACTCTTAATGGTGGAGCAATAAGTTGGAATAGTTATAAACAAAGTACAACAGTCGATTCCACCACTAAAGCTAAATATATTGTTGCATCTAAAGTTTCCAATTAGGTTGTTGCTTTGTTGGAATTCGTGAAAAAATCGTGTGTCGTTCTAAGTACCAACAGTGTAATATAGTTATATTGTAACAACACTGGCGTGGTTACGCTAGTAGAGTAACCGAGAACAAAAAACGGAAACAAGCACTTTCCCCAGAGATATCTTCTAATCAGAGAAATAATAGAAATAGGCTATGTGAAGTTAGAAAGAGTACCCATTGATAAAACTTGGTTGATCCTTCATCAAGCCGTTGTGTATTACAAAGCACAACAAACACTTTAAGGCTCTGTTTATTTGACAATGATTGTGCTTTGGGAAATCAATCGGATTCCCAATTTTTAAATTTCTATGTTTGATTTAATTATAAAGGAAATAAGAAAAGTAATTTGAATCCCAATTATTAAATTTCTTTGTTTGGTTTAATTATAAGAAAATAAGGAAAGTAATGAGATTTCTAAAAGTATGGAAAGTTATGTAAAATTATAGGATTATTTTTTCCCATCCCAGCTTATGTATTCTTTTTTCCAACCCTAGAATTTTAAAAGATATGGTCTTTCAGTTCTTTTTTACTTTTTCTGCAACCACTCTCTTCTCTGCAAGGCTGCAAGTCATCTGTAATCATTCTCAATCGTTCTGTTGTTAGCTGAATTTTCCTAGTTGACCATCACTCCTTTGCTCAATAGAAAATTTAGCATTTTTTGATGTTTTGAATCGAAATAAAAAATGTTATTTCTATTTAGTTATAACTTTGTAATAGTTCAAAAACTAGGTAATAGTGAGGCTGAAACCATAAAAGATGAAAATGTAGCCATAAATTCTGCGAGAAACTCATTCTTGTAAAATTTTATAAGTGATAATCACTTGGTTTCTTATGTTTAACAACCGTAGGTAAGAATCACTAGATTTAGTTATGTTCTGTTATTAAATTGGTATTTTGTTGGTTGGGTGTATTTGTTTAGAGTGTCAAGACCTAATGTTGAGATCTGAAGTTCTGTTGAAAAAGAAGACTGTCGAAGACCTGTTTCTATGGATCTCAACAAACCAGTGGCGAATGTCATAGCTTCCACCTTATTAAGACTTGGTGTTATGAAAAAACCAGTTGTTTCTTCATGGAGGACTGTAACATTTCCTAGCCCCGTAACACCTAATTATCGACACACGAGCATGGAGGGTGGAATTCTGAGCGCATTCCACCGCTCACGAATGCCAACAAGAGGAATATAAGACATCCTTACTGGATCATATTATATGAAAGTTTGATCTTCTACGGATTTTGTGCATTTATTGAAATAATTATTTTGATTGGTTGTCATTATTCTCATATATGTTCTCTTGAACTGTCACTGTCATTAATGATGTGAAATACTAATGATATAGTGTAATTGTAAAATAGTCATAATTGATGGTTATTAAGAATGAGATATCGCGGACATATTATAGGTTAACATGTATTCTGCATCACATTATTAGAAAATGTAGTGAGTAATAGTATCACAACTACCTATATTAGATATCCGTGATTGACATGCAGATACTTTGAAAGGTATTTGTATACCCTGCTATTATGTCGTTTGTTCGATAACTATATTAGTATGTGATAGTCCTTAAATTTGAGGTCAATATTCATTTTTTTCATTGAGTGGTGGCAATGTTTTAAAAATCGGACCGGTGAGCGAACTAGCGAAGCTATCGGTTCATGGTTCAACTAGTCAGATCGGTCAGACCACTGGTTGAACCGTAATACTGTAGCATATATATATACAAAAATATTTAAATTTAGTAAATGATAAAATATAATTAACTATATATCACACAAAAATATTAATATATATATATATATATTAAAACATTGATGTGTTCATACTTTCTAACATTCTCCTCTATTACGAAAAACTTGTCACAATTTCATTTTATATTTATTTACAAAAAAAGTGTCACTTTCCATTTATAGTAATAGAGTCCATACAACTCATAATACTCAGCTCATGTTTAAAGTGAAACATTTACTCCACTCACACACTATCAACTACTTTACTAAAATCATTAATGTCCATAATTTGATAATTTTTATTTTTTTTAGACGGTGGAATTACATTTTTAAAGTATAAACAATGCATTAACATAAGATCTTTTTATAATCTTTCATTTAAGATGTATATTGTATATTTTATCTAGAATAAAATTGTATGAAAATATAAAAAAAATGTTTTTTATGCAAAATTGAGAAGAAAAAGAAAGGAAATTGAGATGTAAAACCGTTTAAAATTTTAAAACTAATCATCATTACAGTATTCATTAGAAATGGCAGTAATACATTTATTTTTGGATTTAATTACCCTATCTTCTAATTTTACATGGAATGAGATTTTTTTTCTCAAATTTCAATTTTACCATTCAAATTAATTTTATTTATACATTATTCTGTTTCTATATATAGTAAGATGTGTTTGGGCGTACCTTTCCGATAACCCTTCTATAGAGAAATTCTCTCTACTTATACAATGACTACAAGTAGAACCACTACCAAAAAATCGCAACGAACCAATAAGTTTCAGTCGGTTCAATTGATGTATGAATTTTTTGGTCAATTCAATTTTGTTGACATTGAAATTCAGTTTTGATTGAGTCGATTAAAGATAATATGTATTTGATTTTTTAAAATTCATCTAGAATTGCAAATGCTTTCACTGTCTTATGTATTAGAGTTTGGTATATGGATTATCAATACCTACGTATGTATATACGGTATGAGGAGGGAAATACATCATAGGAAGATACTTCCGTTATAAGATGGATAAAGTGAGTGGAGGAAGCGATGTTTTTGGTCAGGGATCTTGCTAATAAGCTTATTCTCTTGGAGTTAGGCGGGGATCCGGCAAACAGGACTCCAACTTTGGGGACATGGGATATACGACGCTCCTTCACTGGAAACTGGATGAAACTTCGATTCCTTCGCCGAGCTGGACAATAGGTTAGCTCTTCTTCCGAGGGCTTCTCGTTCCTTTACAGAGGAAAATGTTTTTGCTATTTCGCGTCGGAAACTGCAAAACAAACTTGGAGGAGGGTTAGAGGTCCTCCCGGGAAGGCACTATGATGCCTAAGTCAGTGGTGGTTTCATATTCTTTCAGTGCTAGTGCGCGAGGCACAGAGCACGTGTGTGGAGTGTGCAAAGCATAAGCATTATCGATAAAATTACTGTAAACATATAAAGATTTAGTGAAAACGTATAATATACCTTAGTGGCTGAAGAAGTGGAGATATATATAGAGCCGGGCAGGCAGGGGTAGAGGAGTAATTACCATTCCTAGGGCGAAGGGATATATGGTATTTTAGCATCGAGTCACGTGTATCGGTTTGTAGCTGCCATTTTTTCTGTTAGTTGTGTATTGCAGTCAGTGGGGGACCACTGTTCACCTACAGGTAGATAAAAAGGTAATGCACGACTTACTAGATCTTGGAGAATCTACTAGGTTCCGAGGATTCTTCAGTGACTAGGAAACTTAATAATTATTAAGGGATCTTACAGTTTTTAGGGGATCCTTTTGGATTCTTTTCGACTATCGCGCTCTTGCAGTGGTCTTCATTTGGAGGATTCTGTCATTTGGCAGGATTTTACGATCGGAATCCTTGTGGCGGTACTCTTATCTTGGATTCAAGTTTCTTCTAGACACTAGGCAGAGGCCTATAGCTAATGTGTTATTGGGCTTCGCCTTAGTAATCAAGGGTTTGGTAGATGGCATTGTCCGCGTCGACCAGACTCTTATTCGGGAATCTAGTCTTTAAGAGGATCCTTCTGGCTCGTAGGATTTTTTATCAGATGAGTCTTGACTGGTGGTGATTTTTCAGGTTGCCAGGCCAAAGGTCATGGCGACTCTTTCAGATGGACTTTGGCCTTCTTACTCGATCGTTAAAGGTATGGCTTGATTCTGACCTATCAATGTTCTTATTTGAATGTAATTTTGATGGATCTGATCTTCTAACTCTTTAAATTTCAAAAGGTTTCTATTATTTAAGATTAAAATATTTTTTTTAATTCTATTAAACTAGAAAAAATCCGTCTTTAGTTAAATGAGAAATTTATAATAATTATTTTTTTATCACAAATATAACATAAATAAATAATAGCTCAACATATTTAGTTACTCATCCTAGCAAAAAATGTTTATGTGCCTTATAATACTATTAATGTCATCGTACCTACAAAAAATCACTAAATAATATATACAATTAAATCATGATTCAACTAATGCATATATTTCTTACTTTCTCAAATTGGCCTTTATTTTCATCCATGCGTAAATTTTGATTCTTGTATTGAGTATATGGCACGTGATAGTGTCGTTTTAATCCATGAAATTCATTGAAAAATCTGAACTCGACTTGCAGCCACATCATGATAAATCGTGTGAACTTTGTTGGTGGCTAGAAAACATGATTTAATAGTACTTTTTGTGATTTTCTAATAGATACGATTAAATTAATAGTATTACAAGGCACATATATAGATATTTTAACTAGGCCCAGTAAATAAATTCATTCCGGTATTATTTAATGATATTAATTATCTAATTCCGTCATATTACTAATAAATATAATTTTTAAATTTCTTATTCAACTAAACAATTTGTTTTAGTTTTATAGAACCAGAAAAATTATCTTAGTCTAATAAAATGAAAAATAGTTTGGAATTAAAAGAGTTATTTACCAGAAAAGATTAAATCCAAATATATATAAGTTTTCTTAAACTGGGGAATGAGTGATTTTGATATGTACATTGGTCAAGTTACTCTTACAAAAGAAGAGAATCCTATTGAGCTACAATGCTCAAATCATATTAGCACAAATATTGAATGAAAATTAGGTGTCTCCCTCTCCATTCTTCCCAGGCAGGCAACACTAATACCAACTGTATGAGAACCAACTATGATTCACAGCAACCAACATTTTTGCTCAAGAAGAGTTGAAATCTATGTTACAGATCGAAATTTAAATTTTGGGATACTTTTGTAAATTTATTGATAGTTTAATTATTTCATTGTAGTTATCTATAGTTAAAAATATTTTCATTAAAAAGTGAATAGTATGGACATAATGTGTGAATTGGGAAGTTGATTTAGCTGATATAGTAGAAGCCCTAACACAGAATTATATTCCAACAAGATAGATAAGGTAAGATGGGCTTTAAGGTAAAAATTTACTATTTCAACAAGATAAGAATTTAATGTTGCTGTTTGGTAAATAAGATAACAATCAAGACAAAATCAAGTGTGATGTTTGGTAAATTAGTTAATATAATAGATAAGATGCAAAATGACATTTTTGCCCTTGTTAAAAATATAAATTTATTTATCTTATTTTGTTACTTAAAGCATTATTTTATTAATACAAATTTAGTATTAATTAGTAATTAAGCAGTTAATTAGTTTGGCTAAATTAAAATTTATTAATTTATGTCAATTTTGTTATCAATTAAGATTTATATAAATTAATATGTATTAAATAATTTGTTGAGCTAAATTAAAATTTATTAACTAATTTAGATAAGTTACTCAAATTAAAAGATTAAGATTAATTACATTTTTAGATAATGATGAATTAATTAAGTTAATTAAACTGCAGCGACTCCTCGTCCCCAGCGACTCCCCATCCCCCGCGAAAGCCGGGTCGAAAACTTGGCTTCGTCGATGCCGGCAGCCATGGCCAACTCCGGTGACGGGTCGAATTCGGTTTTTCAGCCAGAAATCAAGAATCGAAACCACCACTAAGCAAAAATAAAAAAGACTCAACCAAAAAACGAGCAAACCAAGAATCGAAACCCAAAAATTAACAAATCATACAACAAGAATCGAGCAAGATCCCAATCGCAAGTGAAACCAATCACAATTTGTCAAAAACATGAGGCTCGGATTTGAAAAAATATCATCACTGCCTCAATCGAATAAAAAGGGGGAATGCAGTATTAGTGGCCGTGGAGTGTGCAGTGTCGGATCTGGGCTGTTGGCTGAGGATCTGTATAGACAAGAGAAGAAAGAAGGGGGGGGGGGAAGGAGGGCCAACAAAAACAAACACCACTACCACTGTCGACAACCGCAACTGTCGCGCACAACTCCAGAGATGTAGAGGAGGCTCAGATTTGAGATATCATTATCACCACTTCAATCGAACAAGAAGGAGAATAGATGCGGACGGAGGGCGGCTGTGGAGTCAGATCTGGACGGACGGCGGCCGTGGAGTGACGGCGTCGGCCCTGGAGAGACAGGACAAGGAAGAAAGAGGGGGAGAAAGGAGGGCACCACAAACACCGCCGGCTGCAACGTGAGATAAAAAATGAGAAGGGCATAGTGGAAAACTGAGCACAACAGTAGCACTATCGCACCTTTTTGGTGCGATAGTAAGTGGTGCAGCACAAAACAGTGAATTTTGGGTACTGTAGGAAACGGGCCGAGATAACTTATCTCTGGCCCTTCGGGCCGCAGTAAAATTTAAATAGGCTACCAAACAGCCAGTTTATACCGTAGCAGCCAGTTTATTTAACATATTCTACTCTTATATCACCAACCAAACGCAGCCTAATAAGATGATGTGTCGGTGGAAGCATCTAAATCTTGAATTCTTGATAATGATCCGCGGCGCGCGCACCATTGGTACGTCCAGCTGGCAAACATTCTGGAAACCCACTACCAATCACTTTTTTCAAACCACGAAATTCTCAATTTATATTCCAATTGGGAGTGTGAAAACATAAAATAATTCAAGCCCGCATCAAGAGAGAGAGAGAGAGAGAGAGAGAGAATTAAACTAAGCCACTCTATATTAGTTGAGCATTATTTGCGGAATGGGATTGGAATTAGATTATATAAATATACCAAGCAAAATTTAATTATTTTATGTTGGAAAATCGTAAAAACAAAATAATTAGAGATGAAGCTTTATTTACTTTTTCTTGTGACCAAATATTTAATTTTGAGAAATTAAATGATATATGGTCGATCTACATTCCAAGTAGATGGTCAAGGTATATTCATTTGCTCCAATCTGATTTTCGGTATGTGAAAAATAATTGATTAAAATTGATCACTTGAATATGGATTTGTGGGATAATGAGGATAGAATTAAACCAGATTAATGTTATCTCACTTTAATTATTAACCTTAATTAATTCTCTATATAAGTTATTACATGGATGCTTGAAATAATTATGTGCATAAGTGATGGGTTGTAAAGCCCACATGCGTGTACGCTACCGATGTTCGCCCTTCTCGGCCGAAGCTGAGTCGACAATTAGTCTTCCGGCTTGTCTTTGGGCCAAACTTTACAACTCTATTGGGTTCGGCATATATATCATTTTTGGACCACGGGCCAAATTGGGGATAGCTCGGCTCGTTGGGTTCACTTATGCACGCAAAGAGATTGTTGGTTCTAGTAAAGGCTCTCGTCGCTCGGGAGTCATGGGCACCCGTTGGGTGTTGCCCGGGCGCTTGGAAGCCCGTGCCTTATCGGGTACCTCTCAGGCGGTTACGCTCCAATTTCCCACCAACATTCAGAAACATCTCGATATTCAAATCAGCCATAAGATTTTTGCAGATAACCATCCCAGCATTACTCTGGAAGTAATAGGGGACATAACTCTCCTGCAATAAAGGGTGAAGCTCTGCCCCCAACTCCTTCGAGTTTGTTGGAGTCTTCTTAGTTTGTGGTGCTATCACTTCGAAGGACGAAGCTTGTTCATCTTTGGAGACGACACGCCCGCACCATGAGTGCTACTGGGGCGTATCTTGTCTTGCAAAGAGATGATTTCTCGACTCGGTTTTTTTTTTAGTTTGTTTTGTTATTCTATAGTTTCCAGTTTTTCCTTTCAGTGATTCTAATTTTCACGTAATCTCTGATTTACATCATTTTCATATAAATGTTCAATTCTTGTAATTAAGACACTGCAATTCAGTTTTAGCACCCTCATTTTCTCCCCAACTTGGTAGTGTCTATTTGATGTGCAATATTATATTTGCACAGTCGACTGTACATAAATAAGACGCTTTTGTGTGATAATATAAAAGAGGTTTTCAGAAGGAACGGTAACTACAAAAGTTTTTGTTGACATATAATGCATCTAATTTATGAACATCACATTAATCTTAGATTACATTCTTTAAAATATAACTCAAATGAATATACTCATATCACATGTCATATGAGCCTTGTCAAAGAAAAATTAAAAGTGTCAAAAATGCCAAAAAATCGTACGTGTACTTTAAATATGTGTAAATATTGTGGTAAATCCGATGATGAACTCTACTCAAGTTGTTGATAAAGGGTGCAAAATAAATTTATGAAATTTACTCTATATCTATTTGTGTGTGTGTGTGTGTATATATATATATATATATATATATATATATATATGTGTGTGTGTGTGTGTGTGTGTGTGTGTGTGTGTGTGTGTGTTTACCGTTTTGCTTGACTTAGCTCATTTTTCAACTAACGTTGATAATTGCACAAGTTATTATGCACTATAATAGAGTAGCTAGTTAGGCGTTAATACTGAAATTCTTTGTGCCACTACTAATTATATTACTGTAGCGAGTAGCTTTCACAAATATGTTGGTAATTCAATTTTTAAAATAAATATTTAGTTTGAAGCCAAACTTATCAAATTTGTAGTTAAATATACAAATAAAATTATAAATATTTCATTGAAAATATATTTGATCCAAATTTTACCCCTCTCATAGTAAAACATCCAACAATAATTTTCGTAATTCTAAATGTTTATCTCTAAGCTTTATGTCAATAGCTCAATTTCATAAGTGTAAGTTATTATTAACTACGAAATATAACAATTATAATAAGCACACAACATCTTTATATGTATACTAAAATTTATTCTAATTTAATCAATAATCAAATATGCTTAAACTTAAAATATTTATTATCGAAAACATTCAAACAGACTTTTAGATTATTCATTATTTTCCACCGTCTGTTGAGTTTGCTTCTTAGGCATTGATCTATCTGTCTCCAGCTCCTTTACAATCCTCACAAACGAGAAAAATCAAAATCTGCGTTGGAATCTTTGGTTTCTTCTAATTGAAGGAAGCATATATAAATTTCACTTCTACACTACACGTATGACTGTATGAGTAAGTTTAATTAACTGCACTTCTTGTTTACCAGAAAAATATTACGATGCCCTTTTTTGCAATTTTTAGAAATAACACATCATCAAGAAAAAGGAAAAAAAATAATTGACAAATTCGACCTCAATTAATTCTGTAAACGTCAATCATAATCAAGTCCTAATAATAGAATACAGTACTTAATAAATTGATTATATATGTATATTTCACATGTCATGGAACAAGATGCCATGTCCCACCAATTATTTCCAATTATGGCACCAAATGTAATGAGAATCAAGCTGAGCTAAAGATATACCTGCACCTATTAATGAGGTAGTATTGGTATTTATTTTTGTGAACTACATTTATTAACGTTGTTTGTATTAGCTAGCAAGGTCCAGAAATAAATAGATATTTTTTCAGAAAAATCGCCCATTTGTGGCCAAATATTTCCCCACTTCGATTCTTTTTGTCGTAAATTCTACACTAGTCTCAGAATTAACTAACATTATAAAGTACCACTCTCTTTTTAGCTCAACGTTATAAAATACTTAAATGTGTTATTTATAATTGGAAAATTTCTATTTTATGCCTCAACTATTTGAAATTATTATTTCATAATTGTATCTCTATGCAAACTTACAAATTTGTAGCTATACTACTATTATTTTTGTTAATAATTCTACCATGAAAAAAAATCAACCTCGTTATATTGCGGCATCAATCTCAGGCGATCCAGTTATTGGACACTAAGATTGGAATCACATTGGAATATCTTAACTTGAGTTACAAAAAGCTCAAGCTAATTCTACCTTGAATAGTCAGAAAAATCTAATCTGAAGTGTCAAATCGACGAAAGATTGAAAATTTGGTTTCAATGAGCACTTTTTTTATATATATTATTAAGTAAATGATATTGGGTTGTGATTAATTATTCTATTTCTTATTATATATATTAATATAATAATATTTTTAAAATAGTGATGAATTAAAATATTTTGGTTTTAAAACTTAATTCTTTAAAATAATTATTAATTAATACCCCTCAAAAATATTACTAGCTCCCTCGTTGAGTGTATGATTTACGAAGTATATGCATAAGGATGCTCCTATGCATATATTGTAAAATAAATAGATGAACATATAAAAATATAGGCTACCATATAGTTAGAGTTGTTAATTTGATTATAGTCTAAAAAAGTGTCGGCTTCAGCTGCAATGCTCCGACAAACTAACCTAATACGTATGACATTATTAACCCCAACGTTATTTTATATCTAAATTACTGAATTAACTTGTCGGTAGTATATAAAGGTCTATTGCATCATTATTTTAAAATGAGAAAAAAACATTGAATTCCACATCCCAAAACTTTTACTTTTGAAATATATTTTATATTTTGCCAGCACATTAATGTTTAGAAATTAAAAAATAATGAGCAATAAAATGCGGAAGCATTATCTTAGCTTAAAACCACTCACTACCCCCAACCCCAACACTCAAGCACAAACTCACCTTTCCTCTCTCAGCTTCGCTATCTCCGCCCACAATGCAGCTCCGTCTTGCCGCCGCGGTGGTTCTATCTCTATCCCTCCTCCTCCCCTCTTACACCACAGCCCACAACATCACCCACATTCTCGAGAAAAACCCCGAATTCTCCACCTTCAACCACTACCTAACCGTGACGCAGCTCGCCCCCGAGATTAACCGCCGCGAGACAATCACCGTCTGCGCTGTGGACAACGCCGGAATGTCGGATCTACTCTCCAAGCACCTCAGCCTCGGGGCCATAAAAAACGTGCTCTCTCTCCACGTCCTCCTAGACTACTTCGACGCCAAGAAGCTCCACCAGATCACCGACGGCACCGCCCTTGCGGCTACCATGTTCCAGGCCACGGGCTCCGCCACCGGATCCGCCGGCTTCGTCAACATCACCGACCTCAAGGGCGGCAAGGTCGGCTTCGCCCCCCAGGTCAACGGCGGCGACATCTCCGCCACTTTCATCAAGTCCGTCGAGGCCATACCTTACAACATCTCCGTCATCCAGATCTCCTCCATTCTTCCCTCCCCTGAAGCCGAGGCGCCCGCGCCGGGGCCCAGCCAGATGAACATCACCGCGCTCATGTCGGCGCACGGCTGCAAGATCTTCGCCGAGACGCTGTTGGCTAGTCCCGCCGAGCAGACGTTCGAGGACAATGTGCAGAGCGGTTTAACCGTCTTCTGCCCCGGCGACGACGCTATGAAGAGTTTTATGCCCAAATTCAAAAACCTAACCGCGGCGGGGAAGCAATCTCTGCTTGAGTACCACGGCATCCCGATTTACCAATCGATGCCCGGATTGAAATCGAGCAACGGAGTGACCAATACTCTGGCCACCGACGGCGCCAGCAAGTTCAATTTCGATGTGCAGAACGACGGCACGGACGTCACCATTGTCACGAAAATCGTGACGGCGAAGATTCTCAACACGTTGGTCGATGAGCAGCCGTTAGCCATCTACCAAGTGGATAAGGTTTTGAAGCCAAAGGAGTTGTTCAAGGGAGTTCTGCCACCGTCCCCGGCGCCGGCGCCAGGTCCCGAGGCCGATGCGGAGTCGCCCAAGCCGTCGAAGAAGAAGCATAAGTCGCCACCCGCACCGGCTGCGCCGTCTGATTCTCCGGCGGATGCTCCAGATGGCGATGTGGCGGACCAGACTACTAATGGCGCCGCTAGATTTAACGGCGGAGGATACGTCGCCGTAATTTTGAGTCTCGGGTTTGCATTTCTTCAACTGTAGATTTGTCTTCTTTTTCTGAATTTTGTTGTTTGTTGTTTATTTGTACTTTTTCTTTTTGGTTTATTTTTATTTGGGATACTATTAAGGCCCGATGGCCATTTAATTTATTTGTATTCTCGGGAAAATATTTGTCGGTTATTTTATTTAATTCCTTTTTGGTTGATTTAGTAACCCTTGGTTTCTTGTTTGTGAAATTATGGGAGGAAGTTGCGTCGGTGGTCTTGTTATTGTATTTACCGTAATTGGCCTTCATGGTATTAATAATAAATTAAAATTAAATTACATGTTATAGTTTTATAAGTTAAATTAAAAAGTATTCTGAATTTTTTAAATATTTATTTTTTGTCATTTTATTATGTCTAAAAAAATTAGTTTATTTTCATTTATAGACATTAGTCATAATATATTATTCCAGATGTATCAAATATATCAATTTATTGATCATTTTTATTGTGTGATTTATCTTTTTCTCTACTCATAATATATTTTTATCCCTTAAGATGGAACTCTTTCTCCATTCGCAATACATTCAACTATTTTTATAAAGGATTATTCTTCAAATATAATCCCAACTTTGACTCATAGTGATTTTTTAGTCTGAACTTACTGTAATAAAAATGTAGCACGTATTTATCTCTATTGTTCATTTTATAACACGAATTAAAATTTCAGCCATTCCACCCTAGCATATACCACCAAAAAAGAAAAGATTTTTCATTTAAAATAAAATAATAATAACATCACATATTGATAACGAAAACAATTTTTGAGGTAGATTCAATGAAATAAAGTTGTTTATATTAAGTTGAGTAAATGGATGCACTCATACATTGAACCATTATTTAATTATAATAATAAGTAATAATTGAACAAGATATCACGAAAAATTATAAAAAGATCAAATAAAAAATAATCCAAGTACAGAAGATAAAAGAAAATAGTCAAAAATGAATTTTGTCCATGAAGTAATAGAGAGGAGACAGACATTGATTAATTACTGGTAATGGAAATGTGTTTAGGAGGAAAATTATACTTGATAAGAGTTCAGCTTTTATATATACATATATATGTGTGTGTATAGAATATAGATTTTCATTTCATGCTGTTATCCGATTGCCGCACATAGATTCACGGGGAATATTAAGTTTTTTTCTTTTGTTCGAATAAATAGGAAATGTATTGTACTAGTTTTTATGGGATAATTTGCCCTCTTATTTCACATGCCATTCCATTATTGAGTATCCAACCATTTTATAGCGCCACAGGCTTAAACTACAAGAGGAATAGTGCTCCCCTCACTTGAGATTTAAATATTTCCAAGTTTGAATGCTCATCATGTTACTATGTTATAATGTATTGATAAACGTATCATAGTGTGATATGTGCACAGTTAGTAGCCCTTGAGGGTTGGAAGCTTCATTTGAATGGATTAGTTCTAAAGTTCGGCTAATCAAGAATGGCCACTGTATATATAAATATTGAGGCAAGGAAAGTCTCGTCGTGTCAGATAATCTTGAAATATCTATCAATATGAGAACCTAACAAGACATATAGCGATTTAGAAATGCCCTCTATTGGCTGCAGTGGTTGGCATAAATTGTACATGACGCCATTATTCTCCCAGCTCTAAAATATCTAGCCACAATTCAATTTTCAGCTGACACGTCAATATTTCATTTTTCAGCCACAACACTTATATTCCAACTCCAAACAATTCAGCCTCAAATCAGCCACAACTCAATTTTTACCATTTCATCAATTTTTATTATTATTCAATTTCATATATTTATTTGAATTGAGTTATTTGTAAAATTAAATTAAATGATTATAAATTTGAAAAATACTTAATTAAAATCTAAAATTACTTAATTGGAAATCCTAAATTATTACATTGATGTGTGCCCTTACATTGATGAAGATGGGTGACTAGTTCATAACATTGATGTCATTGTTCGAGCCGGCCACGACAAAGAATGCATGCCAAATCCATAAACGTTGGTCAGCAACCGCTTCCAGGATTATCGTTGCATGTGTACCCTTATATACACTAGTGAAGCCGACTCTCCATGCGGATGGGTAATTCTTCCACTCCCAGTGCATACAGTTGATGTTGCCGAGCATATCGGGAAAGCCATGACGTCTATCGTGCATATTCATCAATGCTTGGGCACCCTGCACCGTGGGCCTTATCAGATACGTATCGCGGAAGACATCGACGACACCGTGACAAAATAATTTCAGAAAATCCCGGCCCATTGCTTCTGAGAAATTGAGGTACTCATCGAACATGTCCAAGGAGTACCGTATGCTAGCTGGCGAATAATCGACGTGCACTTCAGCAGCGTCGAGAGTCCGTCGCGGCCTGCACCGTCGGGAAGCTACTGGAATATTCGTCGCGGCCTGCCAACGTGTTTTCAATGCTCATGAATAAGGATTTACTCATGTAAAACCGTCGGCGGAACACATATGCACCCCATCGTGGCTCATCGGGGAAATAATCTGTGACGAGGCGTTGATCAGCAATTTCGCGCTCCCCGTATATATACATCCTCGGAGCTCGAGGACGCACAGCTCAAGCCTGTGCAGCTCTCCTCCTCCTATAATGCGACCTCACCGCTAATTGAATCATGTTATCTATTTCATCCGAATCAGAACTCGAATCAACATAATTTGGATCCATAAAATTAGATAAAAGTAGTGGAAAAAGTGATGAAAGTGTGAAGAAAAGTGTGAAGGGAAGTGGATTTTATAGATGGCAAAATTAATCTCGCGACCCACTCCCTACACCACATAATTCTCTACACAAATCTGCATCACACAATTCAACAACCTAATAAAAAATTAAAATATGCGGCTGGTTTGCGGCGGAGGGGGCTGCAGCACCGCCGCGTCGCGGCCGCCACAGCCCCGGTTTCAGCCGCTAACCGGCCCATTTCCCGGCTGCGGCGTGGCAGCCTCGCTCTCCATCCACGCCTTGGTGTGGCCGCCGCTGTTTTCCTTCATTCAGCAGCAGCGATAAGGATGCGCTAAATACTTGTTTTGTGGTACGTGCTTGGAATTGAAGATATGTACTCGAAAATGATGATATATATATCTGGAATATGCATAGTATGTATATGTCAAACAACAATAGACTATGAATTGACTTTATGAATTGTCATGTGGTTAAGTCAGAACTCATACTAGACAAATATGTTTAGTATCAATCCGAATGATCATATATGAGTTTGTTAAACTTTGATCTGAATGATATCTGTGTTTATGCCCCATGCTTGAGTTTGATCATTGGGTATATTTGGCATGCCATAGGATAACATTATTGCATTATCCATTGATCGCTCGTCTTCTGGATAACCGAAGCAAGGATCGCCTGATATCTTATACGCGCTCTACGTGGGTGATTTACGCCCTTATTCGGTGATCTGTGCGGTGTCCTCACTTAGGCAGTAACCGCGTCTGTATCTGTATTTGTATCTGATCTGGTCTTTGTATCAGTGCCAGTAGCTCAGCACATTCTGGGGGTCTATATGAGGATTTGTGTATTAATAAACGAGTTAATGTGAATCCTCTGATATAAGTTAAATATCTTCATGAAATTATATGTTATTGTTTATTTAATGAGCCTCTCATAATATAAGTAGAGCTATGATGTGATCTAATATTCTGAACTTGAGACAATGTTATGATAATACTTTTACGGAACTCTATAATGTGTGATGTCTGAATGTAAAATTGTAAGCTTCTGGTGATCTTTAATGAAAGTATTGAAAAATGGACCTATGGATACGTGGCGTGAAGATTTTAGAATATTGGACATGTAAGTGGTTGATAAGTTAAAGTGTAATTCGATGTAGTCGCAATATGTATGTGAGTAAAACTTAAAAAAAAATGGAATTGTTCAGTTATGAGATTTTGTAAATATGGATTATAATAGTCAATATCTGAAAATCGCTATTAATGAAATTTTAGTAAACTGAAATTGTTGACGAAAATATGGTGTATGATAGTAAAACTACGAACGAATATAAATGATCACTTTAAAAGTGATGGTAATTAATATAGTGCAGAAGTAGTATTTTATGTATTTTCGATAATCTTGTTTCAGTGCAAATACCTTCCTAAGTTGGTGTATATCCCTTTATTTTCATCCCCTTACAGGTTAAATATCTTTCGACCTCTTTGAGTCCATGGCAGTTGTAATGGTCAAGTCTCTAGCTAATCAAGAGTAAATTTATAGACAAATTAGTATATGTGGCATGTGCAGATTGAGGCAGCCATCTTCCCTTCTCCTCTCACCATTTCAGTGGTTTACGGGAAACACAATCGGGTGGCGAGGTACGGTCTATGGGAGAACCTGAAACAGTTTTCGATGCAAATTGTGGGAAACCTGGCTTGTTGGAGGCGACTTCAACATTTTCCTCACGGAGGAAGAGCTCCAGGGTAGCACCGTGGACATACATCGCGACATGATGGACCTTGCTGATACCATTACTGAGTGTCAGTTTCTTGACCCCGGCTTTGATGGGTCGGTCTTTACTTGGGCTAGGGCGGGAGTGTTTGAGCGGCTGGATAGGATCCTTTTGGGGGAGGCCTGGACCACTGTGTTTGCAGCCACTAGAGTTTCTCATCTCCCTCGCATCTCCTCAGACCACGCCCCCCTCCGAGTCAGATGCCGGTTCTCCGTTCAAACGTCGAAGCCCCCTTTTAGGTTCCAAAACATGTGGGCCAGACATCATTCCTTCCTCGCGGAAATCTCGAGGATCTGGACTCCCGGCACAGGGTTCCATGAGATGATCAACCTTCAACTCAAAATGGCCAAGGTTAAAAGATTCCTCAAGAGTTCGAACAAGGAAGTTTTCTGGAACATCTTCACCCGTATCCAGAAGGCTGAGGAGGCGGTCTCTAAAGCCCAGCAGGACCTTGAGGCTGACCCATCCCCTCAACACCGGGCTGAGTTCAATAGGAGCACGACTGAATATGTCATTAGGACTAAGATGGATGAAGATTTTGGAGACAGAAAGCGACCATCCGGTGGGCAACTGACGGTGAAAGAAACACCCATTAATTTCAGGGTTGGGTGAAGCAGAAGAGGGCCCGATCTCGCATCCACGTCATTCAAGAAGGTGACAGGTCCCTGACTGAGTAGGAGGACATCAGGGCTTCGGCAACCAACTTCTTCCAAAACCTCCTCTCTTCCGACGGCCAGGATTTGCAGCAGCCGGAACTGTCTATTCTCCACAGACTCCCCGACACTGTGGATATGGAGAGTCTCTGCGCTACTTCCAATGATGAAGAAGTTAAGAAGGCTATTTTTGACATCAGCGATGACAGCACTGCTGGACCTAACGGTTTCTCGTCAACTTTCTTCCAGTCTTGCTGGGAAGCTGTTGGCTCCGATGTTGTGGGGGCCGTAGCGGAGTTTTTCACAGGGGCTTCCATGCCAAGAGGGTTTACGGCCACTAACATCGTTCTGATTCCCAAGAAGGTAAATCCGGAGGTTTGGGGGGACTACAGACCCATCAGCCTCTGCAATGTCACCAACAAAATCATCTCTAAATCCTGGCCTCTAGACTGGCGCCTCTCCTTCTTTGGCCCTGGCTCCAAACCAGAGAGGTTTTGTGAAAGGTCGCTTGCTCAGCGTTAATGTTCTCCTGGCCCAAGAGTTGATTCAAGACTTAGGGAGAAATAGCACGGCTCCGAACTTGGCTCTGAAGCTCGACATGGCTAAGGCTTATGACCGGGTCCAATGGCTGTTCCTGCTCAAAGTGCTGCAGGCTATGGGTTTTCCGGCAAAATGGGTGGGCCTTGTTGAGCGCTGCGTGTCTGAATGCTAGTTCTCGGTACTAGTGAACGGTGCGGCGGCGGGTTTCTTCCGCTCATCCAGAGGTCTTCGCCAAGGAGATCCCCTATCCCCGTCCCTTTTTGTTATTGCTGCAGATTACCTTTTAAGGCGTCTGGACAGGTTGATTGTTGGAGATCCAAGTATGGAGTACAGATGCTTCAAGAAAGGGTTCCCGGTTTCCCACCTTTCCTGCGCTGACGACATTCTGATTTTCACCCAGGCCAGACGAGAGGCTATTGGTCGTCTTATTGAATGCCTGTCCCACTACTCGGCAGTCTCTGGTCAGCTTATCAATAACGGGAAGAGTAATTTCTACCTTTCGGATAACCATGGACCATGGTGACTCGGCTCCGATGGTGGAGGAGGTGGGGGGTTCCGACAAGGATCCCTTTCGTTTACTTACCTTGGTGTTCCTATCTTTCGGGGCTACCGCAGAGCTGATCTCCTTCTCCCCATTAGACAGAAGATGATGGATAGAGTGCACGGCTGGTCCCACAGACGCCTCTCCTTTGGAGGCAGGCTGACTCTAATAAAAAGCACTCTAGCTGTCATTCCCCTCCATATTCTTCAAGTGATGGAGCCCACTAAGGGCATGCTTCACCAGCTTGAGATGATCATGGCGTGCTTCCTCTGGGGGGAGGTTGATGGGAAATCAAGAACTCACTGGGTAAGCTGGAGACAGATCTGTCACCCTAGGGAGGAGGGAGGTTTGGGCATTCGAAGTCTTGGAGAGATGATGCAAGCCTTTAGTTTCAAGCTTTGGTGGAGGTTCCTTGCACAAGATTCTCTCTGGGCAAAGTTCACCATGAGCAAATATTGTATCCACCCTTTTCGTGCTTTCTCTATTTGTCTTTCTAAGCATGATAGCCCTATTTGGCACCGTGTCTTACGTGCTTCGCATGCTGCTTCTGTTTTTGTGCGTTGGTCTTTAGGACAGGGTAATATTAATTTTTGGGATGCTATATGGCTGGGGGACTCTCCCTTAAAATCCCACTGTAGCCCAAATGCTAATCTTACCCCGGTCCCTATGCATCATTTCTGGCATGATAATAAGTGGCATATAGATAGGTTGCTTGCCTTGCATTGGGATTTTGGTGTGCCTCTGCAAGTTATTGGTGCCATCACAGACGTTCCGATTGATGTGGGTGGAAGGGATGTGATGAGATGGGCACTTACCAGACATGGCGGGTTCACGGTGTCCTAAGCTTGGGATCAGATTAGACAGAAGCTGCCCCGTGCCCCTCTGCTCGCTTAGGTATGGAATGACTGCATTACCCCCTCTTCCTCGGTTTTCCTTTGGCGTCTCCTCCGAGACAGAATCCCGGTGGACAGTAAGATGCAGGCTAGACGGGTGTCGTTGGCGTCTAGATGTCTCTATTGTCAGTCTCCTTCCATTGAGTCTCTAGACCATTTGTTTCGGTCTAATGTGTCGGCGAGAGTCGTGTGGGATCATTTTGCGACCTGGTTTCCGGATTTGCACACACATGAGCACATGAGCACTGCCATTGCACATAGACTAGGATTCTGGTGGACGGCTTATCACAAGGCCCCCACCACTCACATTAGCTTTATCATTCCTTGTTTGGTTTTTTGGTTCATTGGGAAGGAGAGGAACAACAGTAAGCATGACGGTGCTCATTTCCGCTCCTCCCACATTATCATGCATGTTACTAGACATCTTCGTACTTTGGTGGCGGCGGGGAAGCTAGTCTCTCATCATTGGCGTGGCAGCTCCCCGCCAGTGGATCTCATGCCGCTAGCGTTTCCGCGTCCGCGGGTCCTACGATCTTCCCAGGTATCGTGGCGCCCGCCCGATGGTGACTGGATCAAGCTGAACATGGACGGATCTTTCCAGGCTCCGGTGGATGAAGACTCGCCAGCCGTGGCCGGGGGGGAAGGCGGCGTGGTGCGGGGACCAGACGGCGGCCTCCTCGGCGCCTTCTACACCCATCTCCGTGCCAAGTCAAACTTTGAAGCAGAGCTTATGGCTCTTCTCCATGGTTTGACTTTGGCCCGCCGTTTCTCTCACCGCATATGGATCAAGATGGACTCGACGCCTGTTGTGGCAATGATGAAGAATGGGCAGCTCGGGTCGGCAGAGGTGCGTCACCCCATTGCGCAGATCAGGAGTATGCTTAGACAGATGGAGGTTAGGTTCACCCACATCTTTAGAGAGGGGAACCGAGTTTCTGATTTCCTTGCCGGTAGGGGGGCCCAGACCCTGCCCCTGCTTTCTTTGATGCTACGTCAGCACCCCAATATGTGAAGGCTCTGGTGAGGATGGACCGGTTGGGTTTTCCCAACTTCCGATTTTGCTACAGGGATGGATGATTTCTCGATGTTTTTTCGTTTTTTCGTGATGTACTCCTTCCTTTTTTCGGGTTTGGTCACTTTTAAGACCTCCCCATGTGTTTGCTTTTATGTTTTCTCCCATTAGGGTGATTTATTGGCACGGCCCGGGTTGTGGGTATGGCTTTGTTAGTTTGTTCTGGTTGTTCTTGGGTCAAGCCACTTTTGTGCTTGGCACATGTACGAAACAAGATATTTTGTTATTAATTCCTACGGGTTGGGGGTCCGCCTAGGGTGTTTTGTTTAAAAAAAAAAAATCTCTGTTTATTGTTGATGTCTAAATTTTGTAATAGTTTAAATAAGAACCATATTTAGACTACTTTAGTGATAGTCCATTTTATTGTGATTGAACAAGAGTTCGATCGAGATTAATTAATAAAAATTACTAAAAAAATCAATGATTTCTAAATAAGCGAAACATGTTGGTACATGACATGATTTATTCGATTACTTCGATTAGACCATGGATTTTCTTGTGTTATGAAAAACTCGCACCATTGATATATCAAAGCGGTGCATAACCAAAATCGTATGTTCAATTTTATATATATAGATTAAAAAAATAAACAATCACTGATACCTTCTACTTCATTTACATAGCATTGAAGTATGTATATCACTATAATCCATTTCAATGCAATACCACACCAATGTGATCATGGATCCACCATTAAATCTACAATATAAAAGGAGGACTTGTTACTCAATTTATAATTATATGCTTAAGAATAAGCATCCATAACCATAAAAGGAAAACCATGTGACAATAATGAATTTTTCTCAATATGTGGAATATAAGGTGTTTAATATAAAGTAGCTCGAAGCATGCTTTTCAATATATAAACCCTAACACAATAAAAAATTAGTTAATTAATAATCCACTCTCAATTGGTGATAAACTAGGGGTGATTATCTAATTTAGATTCGAATTTTTGCCAAATCAAAAAAAAAAGTCTGAACTGAACCGAAATATCAAAAAATTCAAATCAAAAAATAAATATTTTTATAGCCAAATCCAAATCAAACCAAAATATTCAAAAAAATTAAAAAATTCCCTAAAGTCCAAAATCAATTTTTAATTATCATTTATATTTTATAAATTTGGGTTATAAATATTGAAATAACATATTATTCAAATAAAATATTATAAAATTTATATAATATAATTTGGGTTTTTTTATTTTTTAGTTAAAAATAAATAATAAGTGAAAATTCATATTTTGAGTGATTAAATATAAAACATTTTGAGTGGTTTTGATTATATTTAGCTACGTTTTGGTTTAATTATCTATCAATTGGTTGTTTGATGAGTTTGTTGAGTTATGAAGGAAAAAGATGCATAAAGGGGTGTTAAAAGGTCAAATGATCAAGAACGGTAAAAATTCAATGAAGAATGGATCTCAAACGGACCGTTTGGTAAGAGATTTCCACCAAATGGACCGTTTCCCGCTTCTATGATTTGGATATTCGAAAACTGACGTCACAAACAGACTAGTTGGGAAGGAATTCTTCCCACACGAATCGTTTCCTACTTCGGCCAAGCCACGAATTGATGTTGAGACGCCAAACGGTCCGTTTGGCCAGCTTATGCTCCCACACGGCCCGTTTCCCATTCAAGATAAGCCCAAAAGGTTATATCCTTAGCCATTCGAACTCTAATGACTCTAGGCTTTTATGCCTTTATAAAAAGCCATTTATGCACGGTTCTGGGAGAATCTCCAACACTATTCAAGCCACAAGTTCACATATTTTGTGCTACCCTTGGTTCACCAACACACTCGAGAAGTCTTTGCCAAAGCGAAAGACGTTCAAGAAGTAATCGAAGACAAGGCGAAACGATGCCTCTAAACAGGTTCTTTTAGGTTGTTTAAATTGTGTTCATGTTCTTATTTTATTTTATTTTTTATCTTTAGACATGTTTGGCTAGATCTTTTATTCTAGGGTTAAAAAGTAGTCAGGATTAGTTTTGTCCAAACGTTTGATTTTATATCCAAGACCTTGTTTTGTTTTTTCTTCTCTTGTTATTAATGCTTGTGTTTGACTAGCTATCAAATAGATGATTTTGTCTGTGTTAATACAAGATTCAAGATATGAGTATGATGCATGATCGAAAATTAGATAACTCATTAATCAACAAAATTGAGAGGTTTGAGATTAATAGTGAGGACATATAATCTTAAGTTCTTTTAGGGGTTGCAAGCAAGAGATTAACATCCTAACTTGTAATTCACTGTTTAAGCATTTCGAGATGAGGTCTAAACTAGTTATGTCATTGCCTTAACAAGATTCGAGTCGCGATTGGATATTAAATTGAATGTTTGAATGAAACGATATGTTGATGAAATCAAATCCCTAGAATAACTCTTTTACCTTTTCTTTCAAGTTTTATTTTATATTTTGTTTCTTTTTCTTTCACAAGACCATTCACAACAATCAAAGTTTGTGTGATTTAGATAGTATAAATTGATTGAAGTCATAGTACTTAGAATCAAACATAGTCTCTGTGGATACGATACTCTTAATTACTATTTACTATACCACGATTGTACCGTTCTCTTGCGGTATAATTTTTGTAGCAATAAATAGCTCGCTCAGGAACCAACTTGATGAATACTTTAATAAACTTTCTTTTTATATGTGTATACTTTAATTACTGTGTTTAAATAATTTAGAAAGCAACCAATAATATTTTTAGAAATTCAAAATATTGTACAAAGAGTTTCAGTAAGAAATACTCGCATTAACCAAACTAAGTGTTCAGTCAGATTCAAAAAGGCCATTAATGTTTCATTTATTCGAAAAGTTAACGGACAATAACATTCAGTTAGTCAATTAGATTAATTAACTAAAATTTGAAACATAAAGATGTATTTGATACAAATTAAAGTTTAAAGTAGTATTTGATTTTTGTGATATACCTCTAAGGGATATTTAAATCTTTTCCCAAAAAAATGTCACTGATTCAGAGTAAAAAAAAATACTGGATTATTGTATGTTGTACTATATATGAGATCCAAATTTTGGTCCCTCACTTTCATTTTATCTTACTTTTTAATAACTTTTTTCTCAATTATTAATTCTTTTACGATTTTTTAAAATTTTAATTTTTAGAGATAAATAATAATTATGATTCATTATTTACAAATATTTTTTATAATAAAATTTTATAAATTACTGAAATTAATGATGGACACGTTGGGACACCAGAAAACGATGGGAAAATGATCTCATCCGGGTGTAACCACCCTTATTTGATGAGGAGGGGTGTGATGGGATAGGATATCAGATCTAGTGTCCCGTGATTTTTTGTGTGCTACCCTAATTCCACTATTATATCCAATATTTAATGTTATTTTTTATAAAAATAAAATTTATTATAATATTATGAATCATATCTATTTTTTATTTTCAAAAACTTGGTTCAAAAATTATACCTTAACTCTAGATTTGTCAATCCTAATAATGAATTGTTAACAAATAAATTAAAATTAGATGATAAAATTAATTATATATCATAATTGAGTGGAATAATAAAATAAAAAATGAAGAACGGAGAAAATAAAAATATAAATAAAAATGGGATATCAAAATTTGCAAGATTTCAAGTAGAGGTGGGGGTAGTGCGATGCGAGGGAAGCGTCTGAAGTTTGAACTAGAATTCAAATAGCTAGTATGGAAACACCAACTCATATATTATTGGAGCACAAAAAAGGAAGAGTGAACGTCAAATTAGGTCCTTAAAGATGAGGGGTTGCACATTCGTGGTCCCTGAAGATGAAAAAAAAATCACATTTTAGGTCCATGGAGATGAAAAAATCACATTTGAGGTACATATAAAAAAATTTCTTCCCAAAATACCCTGAACACTTTAAGAGTGTATATGTCCTTCTTCGTTTTTTAAAGTTATTTTATAATACTTTCTTTTTTATTCTTTCTCTTTCCTTCTTTCTCTTTCCTTCATTGAAAAATTCTTGCCGAATTTGTAGTAAAATAAAATTCAAGTAGGGAGTTTGTAGGACATTACACAAAGAGAAACAAAGAAGCAATATTGTTAGAATTATCCTAATTTTCACAACAATATTGTAAGAATTATCCTCATTTTCCAAAAAACATACAAAACTAATCTAAATTTGATTTTTCCACCGTGAATTTGGACGGGTCAACGATGGTCAACGACAGCACGTGGTGAAACGAGAACGGTAACGCAATGCCGCTGGAATTCGCGGCGGGGTGACTCCCGGAGGTTCGCTTGCGGTGGTTGGGGACGACGGGGAGACGCTTTGTGGTGGCGACAGAGAGGGAGGGTAAAGGGACTAAGGAGTTGGGGTTGCGGTAGACTCAAAATTGGGGCAGGTGCCGCGCTTGAGGTGATCAGAGGCAGTGCAGGAGGGATTGGAAGTGGAGATGATGGCGTCGCAGAGGGAGCAACGGAGCTTGACGACCTTGGGGAGGTCGTGTTGGAGTTGTATACTAGAAAGCATGCTTTATGAGCTGCTTATGTATTAATAACTCTAAGAACTATCATTCTCTGCCACTTTTGAAGATATATTATTGTTACATGGTTTGTCTTTTATAATCTAGTGATTATATTCTGAGCAAATATAATATGTGATTATAATCGATCAAGCAACTCTAGGTCTTTTGCATTATAGGCTGAGTAGTGGCCAGGGTCACTTAAGGTTACATCGGCCGGCTTTCTTGCAAAAGAAAATCAATTTCACAGCCTAGATAGACTTAGACCACATATCGTGAAAGGCTGCAGTGTCAGACCAAATGTTTGCTAGCCTTTGGCGAACAGAAGACACTAGTATGGTATAACACTGAATGAATTCACGTGAGATAAATCTTTCTTGCTGATTACTGAAAGACAAGGTCTAGGTTATTTTTATTTCTTAATCTTTGTATTTAGCATTGAGCATACGTCACTAGTTACCCATTGCTTTGATTCATTGAAAGGTGTTGGTTTTCCGTAACCCAGCAATCCTGGTGTTTTAGGCAGTGGTGATTAGTGACTACGGGGTGCTAGGATTGCTATTACATTAAATCGTGTCCCAGGAAAGTTTGGGTTGATAATATTCTCAAGAGGTGTTCGAGAAAAAGAATTTATTATACGAAACCCGACTAGTTGGAATTTATTCCAATGTAATACATAGTGTTCTTGAACTAGTAACTCTTGGTAAAAGATGTATATTAATTAAAGCCAGCAATGGACTTCAGTTAATTAATAATATTATAATCTCAAACACGGGAAATAAATTAATTATAAAGGAAGCCTAGATTATCTGTAATTTGGATTTGGATGGGTAAGTCAATATTAATTTTTATAGTGGTCCAAATTAATATTCTATTGGGCTTGAATTAAATTGGGGGCTTAATTTAATTAGTAAAAGTCACATAGGGAGGCCCAGTCTAAATTTCCTTGGATCCCTAACCTAGCCCATACATATTCAATAAATAGGAGAGAAAGGAGAAGAAAGAATGATGATTAACGTTCCCTACATGATTCTTTGTATTCTTTCTTTTCTTCTTCTTTCTCTAGTTCTATGAGGTTTGATAGCTACTGTCCACACCAGTATTCATACTTGGAGTTGGGAATATGTTAGAAGATCTAGGGTAGATATCAAGATTTACACGTGGAGAAGACGCAAGCAATCATCAGAACTTTGGAGATCTAATAATTGTAAGTATTCAGTTCCGTAGCAGCATGATTTAGGATATAAATTCTAAATTATGTTCTTATGAGCGTTCTAGATTGCTGATTGATAAGGCTCATTTGTTGCTAGTTTAAGGGTTTAATTGAGCTTGAATTGAGTATATATCTACACTAATTAGGTCATAATGGGCAGGAAATAGGAAGAAATGGAAACTCAGCAGTTCTCCAGTTCTCCAGTTCTCCAGCTCGGCAGCTCTCCAGCTGAACTGAATGTGCTGAAGTGGATGTGCTGAAGTTAATGAGCTGAACTGAATGTGCTGAAGTGAATGAGCTGAACTGGCAGAAGCTGAACTGAAGTGGCAGAAGCTGAACTGAAGTGCATGAAGCTGAACTGAATGAAGCTGAACTGGATGTGCTGAACTGGACGAGGTAGAAGTGGATGCGCTGAACTGGATGAAGCTGAACTTGACGAGGTAGAAGTGGATGTGCTGAACTGGACGAGGTAGAAGTGGATGAATCTGAAGTGGAAGAAGCTGAACTGAAGTAGAAGAGTTGAACTGAAGTGGAAGAAACTGAACTGAAGTTGACGAGCTGAAACAAAATACTAAACAGAATGTGGTCCCAGGCAGATTATTGTGAGCTGTCTCCACCAGCTGCGTTCAGGGGCAAAAATGTCCAATCAAGCTGACCTAAAATAAAGAACCATAGCTGCTAGCCTCCCTATAAAAGCCAAGAAGAAGAGAGAGAAAGTATCACTACTACACACTTTTCACACGACACTTTCACTTCACTTGGAGTTTTTCCACCTGCACATTTTTGGGAGCCCTCCAAGAAGAACCAACCCTCTGCCAGCATGGGATAGGCAGAGAAGAACTTCATTTTGTTGCTGCTCATTTGGAGCTTATTTTACTGTTTCATTACTTAAGCTTTGAGACCTCTTTTCTAGCTTTTGATTTCC
>JAYDZE010178665.1:0-21624 GCA_034509125.1 Monilaria moniliformis | reverse complement strand
CTCCGCACCTCCGAACTTATATGAAGTATTATTATGACGATTGATCACTTCAGTTAACCCAATTACACTAAAATATCTAACATTATATGCTACTCAACTTTAGATGTAACGTTGATTCTGAGTACTATATATAATTTTTTATTGAAATTTCATATTTGTTTGATAATTAATCAGATTAATAATTAATATTGAGTTTGGAGTTGAGTGAGAATGAAGCCTAATCATGTATATTGCATATTTTATCAAATACGAAAATGGAAAATATGTATTTTGTGCGATAATGAATTTACTTTACAATAGTCACTTAAAAATTTAATTTAAATCTAATAATTTACCATTTATATCTAAAATTAAAATTACATAATTAAGATTATAACATGTTTTTTTCTTTTTAAGCACAAACTAAAACATGTTTAAAACCAAGATTTTCTTTTTCTTTTTTTTTTTAAATAAAAAATTGCTTGAGCAGGACATTTGTCTAGGAGTGGCGATTGGCTCATCAATACAAATATCGATGTTTGTGGTATGTATTTACTATATCCAAATGCTTGTTGGTGAAAATGATAAAATCATGATATAGCATCAAGATTGTTGTGACAGAATAGAGTAATTGAGTAATCGAAACAAACAGAAACGTAAAGAGACACAGATTTATGTGGTTCACCAACGTCGTGTTGGCTACGTCCACGGGCAAGAACGGAGAACAGATTGTATTATGATAGCGGTTACAGAGTTTGTACCCTGCTTCTATATATATATCACACAAATGGACTGAGCTGAGCTGTATGCGTTATTTATTATAAAAATGCTATTGTGGTTTTGTCCTAAAAGAAACTTCTCACAGCGAACTAGATACTCGTGTTTGTTCTTGTAGCTGTAGGCCTGATTCTAAAAACTCAGAAGATTGGCTCACATTGCTTACAAAGCGAAGCAGTTATGCTGCTTAATATGTTTTGCTCGCTATCTATTTCAATATTGGATGGCGATTACAGATTAAAAAGATATACTGTGGTGGTGCAATAACTATAGATCCCCTTCACTGTGGTTGTTGGCTGGATCATGTGGCTTCCCATGGACTTGAATTTCAAGCTATTTGAGACGGCCTTCATGCTACAGGTGAGGTATTTTAACTTGTTTTCTTGATTCATTTGGGGGAAACTCGTCTTGTATTTCACCTCATGCATGAACACAATATATATACGCAGGGAGGGCTGATGCTTCTCCTGTGCTATCTTATGGTCGCAGCAAGTTTCTTTGTACTTATAGACGAAGACGATGAGTCTGCCCGTAAGCCTCTAGTTGTGTGGTTCTTATCTGGAAACTTGGCTATCCTCTCCTTTTGTAACTCATCTCCAATTCTCATTTTGCATAGGATCATCATCCATAAACAGATGGTCTTCTTTTGATTCGCTCCAGACAAAAGGAAGAAGCATATCCAATGCTGGCTTCTCTATGGGGTGCTTGAGGCAGTCGGCTCAACCCTAAACCCTAAACCTTGAATGAAGGCCCCAAATATAGATTCAACATCCTCATGACCTATACATGTGTAAATATATCACTTGTAAAGTTATCCTCTTATATTATTTGTAATTTATGATTTTTATTTTTTGTATTTTATACATTCTAATTTGTGTAACATTATCTACTAATGAATATATAAGATTGAAAAACCAACTAATTATTATTTTTATCTATGTGCATCAAATACAAATAGACCTCATAAATTTATACTTCCTCGTCTCATAAAATTAGTCCTCTATTCCTTTTTGTGATATCCCAAAATATAGTTCAATTTTTTAATTTTTGTCTTAATTAATTATCAATTATCAGAATGGATAAACTACTAAATTAATTGACAAAGAAAAATTGGTAGCTACTATACCCACGAGTTTACTTTGCTTATAAAGAAATATCACTCCATAAATGTCAAATCATGATTTATTTTTCTTTTCCACATAAAACTAAATTTTCAAATGAAATGAAAAAGAAAGGAACTAACGGGCAGGGACGGAATTAGGTGGGGTCGCGCTGAGTCGGCAGATCCCATCGCCAGCTCACGAGTACCAAAAATTTCTATTAAATTTGATTTTTCGAGCCACCGTTGACATCACGTATAGTGGTTCCGACCCCATAAATTTTGTTTTCTGAATCCGTCGCTGCTAACGAGGGTGATAATCTGCAAGAGAAATTTCCAGAAAACTTTCTGCCTGGTTTAGTTGTACCAATTCAAGAAACTTGAAGGTTTGATGCAGTCAAAATCATTAAATTATGGAGTATTAAACAATAATGATTATAGATATTGGAGAAGTACACTGCACGTATTTTCCTTTAAATTTCCAATGGTCTTAATCAATTTTTAAGAGAAATTCAACTGGCGCGTGTTGACCAGTTAATTCATATATATATATAGTTAATAATCAGTGGTCAGAGATTAATGCAACTATATATATTACTTACTCTCTCTTAATTATTGATATATATAGTTGTATACATTAATTGTGCGTGTGTATAGTGATAAAATGGGTAGAGTTATAGGTGTTAGAGAGGGCAGGACTATGGTAAATGAAGTTCTTGAGGGTTGGGTGTTGGTTCTCATGCTGCTTGTGTCCATTTCAGTCATGTCTATGTTCATATTTGCTTGTGCTCACAGGAAGAAGAGACGTGCCCCTGATTTTGGCGATTGTTGCGGAGGCTGTGACGGCGGCGGTTGTGGCGGTTGTGGCGGGGGCGGTTGAAGATATATATATCAAGGCACTCGGATGAATAGTTGGGGTTTGGATTCATTTGTTCTAAATCGTGCTTCATTTTTCTATGTTATTATTCGTGCTAAGTGAATAATAAGTGTAATGTCATTTATGCTCATGTGATAGTTGCAAGGAACACGAGAATAGAAGATGAAACACAACTATAAATAGAAAAATCTTATGTGTACATACCAGTTGGATTCGTATATTTCTAAATTATGTTTTATCTCGTGTTTTATTAGACTCTTGTTTCTATTTTTATTAAACTCAAATCCGTTCCTATATCAATTAGGATTCAAATATTTGGAAATACATAATAACATCACGTATATTTGTAGTAACCAATTATACAACAACGATGTAAAAATCAACATGAAGTATTCTAGTAAGTAACCATCACATAAAGTTGTAAGCTTTCATAAAAGTATGGATGACTCTCTACACATGAATTCAAGGGGCTCACCTTTCACCCCACACATACATAGTAGAAATTTTCTTATCAAGCCAGAGCAAGTATTTTCTGCACATAAGATTTATTGGTCCATTTTTCATATATATTTTACTATTTTTTTCTTTAGTTTCAGTTTTATATACTTTAGTTGACTTTTTTTTACTTATTATCAAGAGTTTATTATAATAAATTAGAATATATAATTTTTTAAAGAATTTAATATTATTTTATTGATAAATATTATTAGAATTGATAAATTTGAAGTAGGAAATATATATTTTTTAAATTATAATTTTTTCAAGTAATATTAATTATAATAAATTTTATTTTTATAATAAATTTTATTAAATTAATTAATAATACACAATAAATGAGCCATAAAAAAGAGAAGTATGAATCTCATCCCAATAAAACCCAAGCCGCAGAACTTACCATTCCGGATTGCGTCGTTAATATTGCTCCTAACTGATAATTGGGGATGCAATAATTAAGTCTAAACTGTAGATAACTGTATTTGATTTTCTCCATGGGTAAAGTGGACGAGGACTTCTCGCTGGAAGCTTGATGGAAGTTAATGGGTAAGCCTTTAGCTCCTTTACTGGGTTGAACATGGTGTTAGCTCCTTTGAAGGGAGCAATGAGAAGGTATTCTTGTATGGAAATGAGATAAGTACATTGAATCGGGGTCCTTTGATGCAAGATCCTTGTTGATTGGTGTTCTTGCATCTCAATTGGACTTCGCAGGTGGTTGTCTCTCCGGTGAGGGGTAGACTCCGGCGATACTTATTTTGGAAGAACGGAATGCAGGCGAACATGCCGTGGAATCGCTTCGCTGAAGACTACAAAAATTAAAGACCCGAAGAAGGTGGAGGTCCTCCGGAAAAGACACTCTGATGCCTAAGTCAAGCGAGTGTTCTTGTTTGCAACATATGAGTGACCACAGTCTACACGTGGGGAACCACAACCTATTTTTGTAGATGTCTTAGTCCCTTGTGGATAGAACATATGTATCTTATAATTATCGAGAGATATTACAATCACTCGGGGATCTTCTAAAATCCTCTACGGCTTCGTGCTCATATGATGGCTCCCTTTTAGGGAAACCTGCTCTCAAAATCTTACCTCTTACATCCTTTAAGGCTCGATCTCATTGGAATATTTTTTCAGAACGAGATCTTACATCTTAGATCCTTTAGGCCTTAATTTCATGTTCATGAGATGACTCTCATGCTCTTGTGATGCTGCCCTGCCAGGAACCTGTTCTCAGAGTCGTGCTCCTGCGTTGGCTCAATTTAAAAGAAACCTGTCATTGGGATGTGATCTTATAGGCCCAATAATAGTCAAGCTAGAGGCCCATGACTATTTTACTATTGAGCTTCGGCCCAATAACAATGAATCATCATTGATTTTTCCTGGCTTTGTCCACGTCAACAAATAATCGGAGAACGTTGACCTCTGACTTCATAGAATAAGTCCGAGTCAAATAGTTCAAATGAATACAACTTGCAGAGTTGACCATCTTTGCTTATTTGATGCAACGTATTGCCCACCTTTAGGGTTGACCTTTCGATTCAATTCCGTGCCGATATTAGTTTCTATCCTTAATTGCTTCGAAGTAACTAGTAAGAAGCTCTACAAAATAGTTACGTATCAATTTCATTTTGTACTATTATATGTGTTAAAATTTATTGATATAATATTAACACACATATTTATGAGGTTGAATATTAAAAAGAAACCATTTCAATTTTCAATTTCTTTTGGCGAACGTTTGATAATTATTTATTTTTTCTTTTGCAACCATGTTCTTGAAAGGGATACTATAAAATCATAAAAAATAGGACAATTCTGGTTTGTCCCGTATCTTTTAAAATTTGAATGACAAATCACGAAATTTAAAAATTCTCAATTGTCTTTTTTGATCAATTAAATCACAGAGTTTTGAAAATTCTTAAGAATTGTCTCATCTGACTAAATTTGGGAAAATCGAAACTGAATTGGCAAACTAAAAAGTCTATATAGAATGAACGGCTGGTTAGCAAAATGACGTCGTATTGTGAGGTTTAAGACGACGAGAGACAGTACACTTCTCGAATCGTCAATTACCAGTCTCCGACGAGATTCCGTTAGATGAGACAATTGAATTTTTTTTAAACTTTGTGATTTAATTTGGTCAAATAAGACAATTTAAATTTTTTTAAAATTTTGTAATTTGTTATTCAAATTTTGAAAGGTGCTGAATAAACCAGAATTAACAATTACCCCTTCTTGAAATACACACACATACTAAGATTTTCATCTTTTAATAACTATCTTTTCTTATATAAGTAACACCTATTCACAACCATTAACAAAAGACTAATTTTCCAAATTCTACTAATTAAAGTGAATCCCTGACGAAAAACTCTCAGTATAGAAAGAAGAAAAATCAAATCAAAGTTGGAATATTTAATTCATCTAATCTTATATGTGTATGTAGAGTGGGAGACACGAAAAAAAATCCAAACCTGAAAGAATCAAAAGATGAAGAACGGGATAAGTAGCTTCGGAGAAGCTACGATATTAAGACATTTCTGCAGGTATTGTTAGTGGTCAAAACAAGTAATCTATATAATTTCAATTTTGACCATTATACAAGTATATATATATGTATATATAAGTTAATTGGATGTTCCTAGCTTTAAAAAAAACTCATATTAATAGCATATAAAAGATGTCATGGCAGTTGAAACCGGTTTTATCATTGTAATAACTGTTGGCGCGGTTTTGATGTTCGCGGCCGTCGTCAGCAGGCTCATGTATGCTTGTGCAATGACACAAAACGGTGGAGGCGGTGACGGTGGTGGACATGGTGGACATGGTGGAGGTGGAGATGATGGCGACGGCGGAGATGGGCCTGATCATGATGGCGATGGGGGAGGTGGATTAGAAGCCGGCGGCCATGGTGATCATGGTGGCCACAGTGGCAGCGGCGGAGGACATGACGGCGGTGGCGGGGGTGGAGGATTTTTAGGAGGATTCTTCGGCGGCGGTTGGGGTGGCGGTGGACATGACGGGGGTGGTGGCGGAGGATGGGGTGGCGGGCATGATGGCGGAGGATTTGGTGGAGGACATGATGGTGGCGGTGGGGGCGGTGGAGGCGGCTTCGGGGGTGGTGGATCTTGATGGGGGTTTAGATAATCAAGTTGAGGAAGTGGTAAGACGTGGCTGGATAGATAATATGAAAGAAGAGATGTGTATGTAAAATATGTTTAGCTCTAATTTATTTTTTCTATTTTTTTTTACTTCATTGTTTCATTTTAATTTATGTTTGTAATTGTATGAGTAGCGATTCTTTGGTATCAATTATTTTGTAAGAATTCAAATATATAGTGTTTATTATTTTCAAAATTAGTAAGCTATGATATATGCTTCCACCTCAAGGGAATGAGTAACTAACATTGTAGTATCGCAATATGCTCTTGAATGAATGAAAACAAGGTACTATTAAACAAAAAGTAACAGCTAAGAAGAGGACCTCCCAAATCAATGCAACTCTTAACGCCTTCAAGCCTCAGCTGCAAGTTTAATCCGCTGGTGATGCTCCGCAACTTTATAGTCCACAATCTCATGGAACAGAGTGGAGTCGAGAACACAGTCGGGCCTTCCATATACGGCCGCTTGAACGCTTGCCATCAGTTTTGCAATCTCACGGCCTGAGAAGCCTTCCGTCCTTCTGGCAGCTTCTCGTAGTACATCATCTGATATATCTTTTACGGTTATCTTCTGTGGTGTAGTCTTAATGAAGCTGCCCCATCTTGAATCTTTCTCACCTTCACCACCCATATACTTTGTCAAGTAAAGCTTCAACAATTTGAAGCGCTCATCCTCTCGGGGAAGTGGGAACTCAATAACTTCATCAATGCGATCTGTGACAGCACTATCAAGATCCCCCGGCCTGTTTGTGGCAAGAACAAGAACGATATCTCTAGATTGGTCTCCAGTTCGGAAGAGCAAGGCGTTCAGCGCACTTCGCTGGGCTTCACTCATGTGCGTGTTGTTACGCCTAGAACGAATAAGAAATAAAGAATTTTAAGTTAATGAGGGAAGACTAGACTAGTTTTATTCAAAAGGAATAGCATATAGAAACAAGAATATACGAGTGCTATCCAGTCAATGTGCATCTACAGCAAAATAGGAAAAATAGTGCAGTAGCAATTCTGTTAAGATCTCTTTAATATCCCTGTCCTACCAGTAGGGTTGAGAAATTTTACAATCATGGAAATTAAAGCAGTTGCTTAATCAATTAGGTTAAAAAACAAGGCACTTTCTTAATCAATTAGATTGATATATCTACTTCATTTATTTAACAAATACTTACTCGCATAGGAAAGCATCAGCCTCGTCAATAAACAGGAGTAAGCCCCTCTTTGACTTTTTCGCCCAATCAAATATCTCGTGTATTTTGGTAACAGCTTGGGGACCCAAGGGTGCAACATCTCCTCCAGTCATCATGGCATAATCCAAGCCCTGAGAAAATAAATCTCAAATCTTTCAATAAAAACCTACTAGAATGGAGATGATGAAGCAGGCACCACATAGAATTGAGTAGTGCCATTCTAAAAAAATTAGAGGTCTCGGCAGCTTGAGTTCAGCAAGTATATCACTAATAACAGAAGACTAAAATTTTTATCAATCATGAAGTAAAAGATTGCTCTTAAATGGAGAATAACAATTATTTGTCCCATTCCCTCATCGTATTGATTGCAAGAAAATGGCTGTCTGCTAGTTATGATTTTACAGGTTTGAGATATAAAAAAAAAACTTGTAAGACAAAACACGAACCATTTCAATGCCAAGGAAAATACTGTACCGATTTTCTAGCTATTTCCCTTGCAACCATGGTTTTGCCAGTACCAGGAGGCCCATAAAAAAGCATGTTCCGGAATGGCGCCTGATGGACTTTCGTGTTTGATGTAGCCCGAGCAAGATGCTCTATTCTTTTCTGCAGTGAAGGATGCAAGACAACATCTCCGAGAGCAGATTTACTTTGAGTGGCTGCTGCCCCAGCTGCAGTACTATATCTAAGCACCTTATTGGCTACTCGAGAACCTACTCCAGACCATGGATATTTTGCCAGAGATGATTCCCGAATCAGAGATGGCTGGCCAAGAATCCTATTGACATATCCCCACATTACTCTCGCTCCTTCCCTGTGATAAAAAAAAGTATTGAGAGGCGAAGTGTCATTTTCTGAAAAGTATTTGGGCTTTTTCACTTGAGCATGACCCAAACTGTAATATGCAAATTTTAACATGATTCAAGAATGGTAGGATTCGCCATCTTTCTTATTCAATAATAAAAAACCTTGTTCATGGTGGTAAGCAAGGGGGAATTTAGTAAAGGAGCTTCCAGAGGCAAGCCGAAGCGGAGAAGGGGAGAAAGAGAGAGAGAGCTTTTTATTGCCGATTGCTCCAGTTCTGAGCTAAACAATTTAATATGGTATAGAAGGCCAGAATTCTGCCTTTTAACGAAGAGTATTGTATTTCTGCGAAACAGAAGACCTGCTCTAAGTTAGGCATGTGTAGCAGAATACTAGATTCTCATGCAATAGTCAGTACAGATCTCACATAAAAGACACATAGGGATGTGAATCAATTATCATTGAAGAATGCACTCAAATGCACAACCATTGCAGAAAGTTCAGCACAACCGTCCAGTAAAAAAAAATCAGGTCTGTTTGAAAATGAAGTATAAAAAAAGGATTTGCTGACCACACCTAGTGGTATAAACTCCAGCAGCTAAGGCAGTAGCTCCTCCAACAGTCATGATCAACCTACTTCTGTCAGTCAACAGAACCCTAAAGCCCCCTGCATAAATAAGTATATTAAAGAGAACTGCTGCGACAAAATTGACAGGAAAACTACTAGTAATGCAGCAAGCATACAGAGAAATTCAAAGAAGAAACTTCAGCCTCCAAATAGCACAAGCAAAGCAACCCCTATCATGCATAATAGAATCCTCATAGCAAAGCAACCCCTATCATGCATAATAGAATCCTCATAACTACCTGGTGCAGGATTGCTCCAAACACTGGACATTGAGATTATGCGAGTTTAATTCCCACTGGAGGAAAAGACCGTGCACCTTTTCTTGGAGCAAAGCAAAAGTATCATTACTATAAGCTTGTACAGCCTAATAAACCTACACAGAGGTCAGTATCCACCTGAGACAATCATTAATCTCCCTCACGGGGTTTCTTACAGTAGTTCTACATTAAGGCTTTCAATCAACCGGGCTATTTGTGAGCTTCACCAATGAAAGCTCACTTTAGCTTGTTTAGTTAGGCTTGTTCAATTAAATGAATTAAGCTCCACTGAAGCTTGACAATATTTGGCATCTAGCTTGTTAGTAGCCTTCTAAGCAAGCTCATGAAATACAGAAGTATGAATTTGATGTTTAGCTTCTAATTTGTTTTAAAAAAAATCATGGTAAATATAAAAACATCTAACTGAAAATAGTTGTCAGGAACAGAGCAATGCGCTTTAGAAAATACATTATATTGTTTTGGGATATATAATGTCTCTGGTTGAGTATGTTTCCCCTTGATTCCTATAAAAACGATTTATTCAGCAGTAAGCTTCGACAATTTCTTTCAACAAACTAACTTCCAGTCAAACCAACTATACCACACAGACTAAAATTTACATTGAAGATTACTGAAATAGGATCTTCTCATTCTTCTTTCCTAAGTAATAAGTAAATAATCCGTATTTTGCATATTCAGAATATCTGTTAACTGATGATTAACAGGGAGAAACATAATTACCCGTTTGTGGAAGAAAAGCAATAAAATAATATCCTGTCCTTAAAGAGACATGGAAAAATCCAGAGTGAAGCAAATAATAGGTACAACCAAGAAAACTGAATATTGAAAAGTTATATAGCTTTCAAGGGAAATATGAATTCTTTAAGAAAGGATGTGATAAGATTGTACAACCGAAACCTAAAGAATAAAACCACAGTGAAAAAGCTGCAATCCAGACATTAAGGTAGATTCAAACCTTCAATATGACTGAAAGTTGTGTTTATTGCAGCAAGCCACTTGTCTCTTTCACCATTTATTCTCTCCAAAAGCATCCTCCTATTATGGTCTTCAGTCAATTTTGCTTCATGAGCACGTCCTTCTGCTTCAGCCATAGCCTTCACTCTTATTGTTTCCCGCTCTATCTCAGCTCTCTCTTTCTCAGTCTGTCTTTGCTGAGCTTGTATCTGTTCTTCAGTAGCTCGTCTTGCTTGTTCTTTTCTTAAGGATGACTCCTCTTGCATCTGAACTAATTCAACATTATGGCGCCTTTGAGCTTCATGGTCCGTCTGAGGTTATAGCAGATAATAAGTTACACTGCGTAGATTATTGCAAAAAAAAAAATATATATATATATTCATATCTATCCATATTACTTTCAGGCTGCAGTTATGGGTTCAAATTGTGAATGAGATTAATGGCCACAGTTATAGCTATACATGTCCATGTCAACCGTTTGAGTAAAATGCTCCTTCCAGTTTCATAAATCTCCATCATATTCAAATCAAAGAATCATCAAGCAAAACAGAGATTGTTCATACCTGCGTTCTTTTGCGAGTCAATTCATCTTCGTATCTCATCATTTGTGCCTTACCCTGAGCCTGCTGTTGATATAGATTCCTTTGGTCTTCAGCCCATTTTCGCTGCTTGTCCTGTAGGTTAAAGTCCTCATTTAGGTCAAACCGTCAAAAACATACTAGATAAACCAACATACTTAGCTTCACAATCAGGTATATTTGGTCTGATTATTAACAAGGTTTGAGACCGAAAGCATGGCAGAGTTCTGGTTAATCATGGAAAACAAATTTTTAATGCTCAACATCTGACAACGATATGTTCCGGAAAACTTTGAAGAATAAGCAGTACGATTCGATTAGAATCTCTGAGTGCACAAGGTACAACTGCATGCATTTTGCTGGACGAAACTAATAATATAAGTTGATATCTGCAGCCTTTTTTTTCGAACATTGAACAAAAACATTGATCTGAACTCTGAAGCTATTAGTTTCATTATCCTCAGAACATAGAAGGAAAATAACAATGAAAATTTGAGCTTAGGGCAATTACCACACTTCTATTTCATTCAAGATGAGATCTAAAATCACATATTCAGTTTTCTTTAGTTTATTTTTCATATGTAAAGACACTGAATTGCCATTTAGGGTTCTCCAACATCCCAAATATGAATCTACAGAAAAGTATCTTCACAGCTCTAGCCTGGGGGCGGCCAGGGCCATGGCCCAACATCTTCATAAATGGACAAAGGTTCTCTCATTTTCAAGGCGGAGTCGAGATAAGAAACAATTTTAAATCAACTCAAACACATACTAGTACTCACAATATCAGCATGAGCTTGAATGGCCTCAAAATTAGCCTTCTCTGCATCCAACTCCGCCAGCCGAGTTTGCTCCTGCTTCCTCATAACCTCGAAAACCTTCAGCGCAAGAAACATCAAAACTGTCAAAATAACCGCATTTCACAGTAGAAATGACGGCAATAAAGAAGAAGCAAAAACTCAAATAATAACCTGTTTGGCATGAGGAGAATTATTAATTTCCCTAAGCGCCTTGGCACCCCTCTCCAACGCTTCTGGGTCAAAACTGCCTTTAGAGACTTCAACGGCTGGTGCCGGTTGAGGATCCTCACCCTGAACTGAAATGTCCCTAGGCGGACCCTCCGGCTCCGACGAAGAAGACGAAAATGGATAAAATCGGAACGGCGAGTCAGCGTAGGCGGGGTTATTGGCGGCGGTATATGACGCCGCCATGGCGACCGCCGTAGCGAGCGACGAGAGTCGCCAAGCAGCCATTGATGAAATCAATTGAGCTCAAAATAGAAAGCAATCGACTCTATAATTGATCTTTATTGTGAAACCAAGAAGTTGACATTGATTCTGATAGAAATTTGGAAGGAGGGTTTAAGGGAGTGGCGCAATGCCAAGGAAAATAAATTTGTTAAACCCTTTGCTCCTGGCCTCCTACTATCTTATAAAGTCCATATATCGATTCCCATGTTCGAGTAACCATAGTCACAATGCAAATTGAAATTAATTATTTATCCTCTTTATAAAATGAAAATAAAATATATTTTTATATTAATCAAATTAAATTAAGAACATGAAATATATTTCAATAACCAACAAAGAGCTAAATAATTTCAAGCCTAAAATAGTTCTTAAAATCCTAAATTAATTACACTTCCACTTATCAAGGAAACACATTTGATCTTATAAAATTTATATATCAGTTGCTTAGTTGGTACGACGCATCCCAAATTTGAGTAATCATAGTCATAGAGCAAATAGAAAACAATTATTTACCCTCTTTCAAAAATGAAAATAAAATATATTTTTTATATTAATCAAATTAAATTAAAAACATGAAATATATTTCAATAACCAATAAAGAGCTAAATAATTTAAAGACTAAAATAGTTCTTGAAATCCTAAATTAGTTACACTTCCATTATTCACACTATCAAGAAAACACATTTGATGTTATTTGAAGAATATAATCTACATACAATTATTCTATTTGATTCAGGAGGTCAAAGGGAGTATAAATGTTGTATATATTCATCTATTAATAATGTTACATAATTATACATAATTACAATGCATCAAAAAACAACAATTAAGAATACTAAAGTAAAAAAGTAAAATTGAAGTATAGAAAGCTGAAGAGAGAGAAAGTAACGTAGACAAAAAATTTAAATATATGATACGAGCCCGAAGACTAATAAATGAGTATCGTCAATTCGTCATTATCAAACTGTTTACAAAGAATAATTTTACAAAATAATATATATATATATATACAGGTATATAAATAGTTGATGAAGACATTGAATATATATTTGGTGACTAGAAGTATATATACGAGGATGAGTCGATTCTGTTTGTTGTGTCTCGTGACAAAATAGATCGAGCTTCTGTAATTGAACGTGGAGGCTCCAAATCTTTCTCCTGCAAAGCATTTCCTAGCAATCTCTGCATCTGAGATGCATATGTGTCATCCACTATCTGGAAATAACACAACAATGGTTAGCAAGGGTGATTCTCTTATAAAAATGAATGCTTTGCTCTTCACTTTGTTATTTTCTGCAGAACGCGAATACGAACACTCACCCCGAGGGCATGATATGATCCGGTATACCACACTCGGTTTTCCTTCCTGCCTTCCAGGAACTTCAGCACAATCTTAACGAGTGGAAAGATCAATATAAATCAAAACTTAAGCTCAATCAAGCAAAGAGGGCCGGGGGGGGGGGTTTGGGGGTTGGAAGAGTTAAACTGGTAGCTTACTTGTCCCATTTTGTCCCAGAAAGCGCGGGTGATTGCAACGAATATTTGGCTTGTAAAAGTTTCATGCAGCTTGGAGATGCAATCATAGAGCTGTGTGCATAGAAGTTGCATCCTCTCACGAATCTGAGCTTCGCCGTCAGCTTCTTTTGTTTCTTCCAAGATCCTTTGAAGCCGGGTGTTCTTGTTTGCTACCATCTGGGAAGATTCACACAAAACTATCAAGTAAAAAAACAAACAAGGTTTTCTGCCCAGGTCTACCCAGTAAGAAAAGATGCAACAGTAGCTACTTATGCAAGTATGCAAGGAGTAGTAAGCTCAGAAATTACTGCTTACATTGCCAGAAAGCTTGACCACGATGGCTTGGATGTAATTCTTATATTTTGTTCGCAGAAGAACAGTTATAGCATTCATCTGCTCTCCGAAACTAGTTTTACTGTCTCCATTTGCGGGCAAATAAGAAGCCCATGATTTCAGTTTGTCCTCAATCCTACAATGCAGAACGTCCAGAATTCTCTTCATCGTGTTCAGAAAAATTCCAAGCTGCCAAACACAAAAAATCAGGAAATTAGGTCAGCTGCATTCATGTCATGTATGATGACTACTTCTAACCATCAAGAAAAGATTTGGTTTGATATGCTAGTAAGCATATATTGCCAGTCAATAAGGAAATAAAGACTAATGGATGTCTAGAACCAAGGCCAACATTTATGATTTATTCAATCAGATTTAGTCAATCTGATGAAGTTTATGATTTAAGATATAGAATTGGTAAAGCCAACATTTATTTGGTTCCTGCACCAATGGAACTCACCTGACTAGGAATGGTATAGTGAGCCGTTGATTGCCTCCTCGCCAATTTCTGGACCTGCATACCAAGTCTCTTTGGTATGCTATCTCGGAGAGGGGTTAAAATGTCATGGTATTGCCTTTCCATTGCTTTAATTATCGCCCTTTCCACATTTGCAGCGGCCTTTTAATCAACAGTTAGTGAAAAGGAAACAAATTAGGCGCAAGTCAGTTCAATAGTATTAGATACATAAATGTAGCTATAATATATACTATGCACAACTCTTC
Organism: Monilaria moniliformis; assembly: GCA_034509125.1. Taxonomy (NCBI): domain Eukaryota; kingdom Viridiplantae; phylum Streptophyta; class Magnoliopsida; order Caryophyllales; family Aizoaceae; genus Monilaria; species Monilaria moniliformis. The sequence goes on along the minus strand of JAYDZE010178665.1, from coordinate 6,989 downwards.
TAGTATGTCCATGTGAGGACCTAATATAACATGAAATGATAATCCCACATGCTCCCTAGTGGTTGCTTATGTTGTTTGTTTTGCACGCAAGAGCTCCTAACACAATCAGCCTCCTCAAATATAGAGCAATTTACCAAAGAGAACCCAGGTTCTCCAAAAATTGTCCGACAAAACATAGAACTCACATTTTCCAAAATTAGTGTGTATTGAGGCCATCGATTGATAACAACTTCATATTCACTCAGCATTCTTGCCAACTTCTCAAACATTTCCTCGGCAAAAGGAGACGTTGAATATTTGGTAAATACTCCGGACCACGGAACCTAAAATAGGAAAATCCACATGCAATGTCATAATTATCATCAGAATAATAATACATAAGCAGTGTACAGCCTCCACTGGAATTATTTTCTAGAATAAGTCATTTAAGATAACAAATAATCAGGTGAACCGGATGACACAACCACAATAGTCAAGAACTAGAACCTTTTCTGCTTTGCAAAGATCAAGCAAAGTAAGTTGTAAATCTTGTATCCAGACCATGATGTAACCATGGTACAAGTCTCTGGAGTCAACGCCACCTTGGACAGTGCTGGCCACAGAAGTTCACATAACATTAGTACGAAATCTAAGAAAAATGTACTGGTAATTCGATTTTGTGGGGTACTTGGCTAACTTAGAGGTGTGAGCTTATAAACCTGATATTCCATAATTCAAGATTCCTCTCAAAGTCGGACATTGCTATTAAAAGGTCATTCACATGAGGCACGGGACTTGACGGGGGCCATACAGCAAGGAAGCATCCCAGTCTCTTGCTTAACTCTGTGCTGTAAACTCCTGACGTTATGGCAGAAAGTTCTATTGAACTGAAACAGAAAAAAGATGTTTTTGTTATCAGAATTGTAATTTTCATACAGTATAGGAAATTTGCTAATAAGGTACCTGGGAAATATATGCTGATTGTGGATTTTGAGGTCAGTCTGGATTTCGTTGCTAATGTTGATGCAAAGATTCTTCATCTTTGAATAGGCTTTGGTGATGGTATCTGAGTCCATAACAAAACCCTCTGAGTTGCTTGACACAAACTCATCAGTCTCCAGCATGTGCTTTCGGCATCTTTTCATTGCTGCTGTCTGGAGGAAATCGTTTAACTTACTAATCTTAATCCACAGGTACAAATTAAAGGAATAATAGCAGTAAACTATTCCATGATCCACTTGAGCAAATATAGGATTGAACTCATAGATATAATGTTGATATGATTCAGAATATGTCCTTTCCATGCATCTCCTATCTTAGGAAATAACAAGTCTAAGAGAATTAGAGAAATTTAACCCTTCAAGTATCTCACAAATAAGCTTTTCACATGCATGTTTCTGTTATGCCCATTAAATTAAAATTTCAGTATTAGTTGAGTTGATCTGGTTCCCTAATATCCAAACATACTTTCTACCAACTATAATAATAAGGTAAAGAATCTTGTGGTTAAGAAGATGTTGACAGGCTTTGATATTTCAATAATATCCTGTCATAGTATTAGTTAAGAGTTACCTTTAGATAGTTTCTCAGCTTAGTCTGAGAATCTTGAGCAAGTATGTCATGTAGTAAGGTATAAAGTTGCACAGCAGGAGCTAGCGCCGGCGATGCAGTTTCTGATGTTGGAGCCGATGTATCTGCTAAGCCGGTTGGAGAATTATCATCTAGTGACTTGTAATTCTGGAAGGCCTCAGCCAAAAGCCTTTCGACTTGTGTCTCACAATCCAACAAGATGCTTTTCTGTGATTCCACAAATTTATAACAATTAAGAAGGACCATAAAGCAGCAAAGTCAAGAACATAACTAAAGACTCAGAAATTTTGTCCCTCGGTAATTTGTGAAACAGCATGCTTTTTAAGTATGTTGTAAAACCGATTTCAGAAAAAAACTATGTTTTTGAACTGGAGATGTCTCTCATTACTAGGCCTCTCAAAAGAAACTATGTTTGAAGTTTCTATTTTTAGTGATTACAATCAGCATTAAAGAAGCTTTGCTGCGAAGATTACTATTTTATACTGAATACATATTTTTTCATGTCAAAATTTTGCACTGCTCGAAACAAAAGGAGTAAACACCAAATAGATACTCGGTCCTGCTTGCATGAAAGATATGTTGCTTGGAGGAATAAATAAGCTCTAGCAATGTTCTAGTTATCATGCTCACCTCTTGTCTTGTTAAATTTCTCTCGCTTCTTGCCTTCAGGACTGGGACAAGCAACTCGTGCAAAACCTCTAAGCAATCTTTTGTAGGAGTGGCAACATTCATGACATACGAGAGGTATCTGCATAATATTCAAACTTAATATATACTTAAACATGTCTCTTCATTTCCTAAGCTGCAGACGAGATTCACGAGGCATGATATGTACATACCTTAATTTAGTATAAGAGTTGGACACTCCATAATATTCTGAAAATTCTGCCAGGATCCACTTCCAAGGCCCATTTATGCGTAAATTTTGTGCATGAAACTGTTGAGCCCGCATGGCAGCCTCCATCAGCAGATCATATGCTAGGGTCTCCACAATAGATCCACTCTATCAGATCACAGTGGAAAAACTACATGTTAGAACCCTTCTTGAAATTTAATATAATCTATTTGATAACCAGAAAAGATGCATGAATCTATTGTTCAAACAAATATAGTTCTTCTCCATTAAAGAAATGCCACTAGATAATATTTTATACTAGTATTTGAAATAGAGGAAATACAGACTTATAAAAGAATTTTAACTCTACTGCTAAAATATTGCATGATACATTTATCAAAACCATAAAAGGCATATGTTTTATTTTACAAAGGAAATATACCCATTCCTCCCAGTAAAGAAATGCCACTAGACGGTATAAGAATTCAAATATAGGGAATACAGACTTATGAAAGAATTCAGTTCTAGAATACTGCTAATATTGTAAGTAACACATTTGCAGAAATGGTAAATGATACCTTCATAAGCACCGTCTCATCATTTGTAAATGTGCTTCCAATGGAGAGCAAGACCTTACCCACACATTCTTGATCACTGTGATAGATTGGCCACCACCGAACTCTTTCATTCTACAAAGGTTCAGTTGATGTTAGAGAGGTTATGGTTGAGAATAACATATCCTGATAATGATCTGGCAAGTTATAAAGAGCACTTACTGGGTTATCAGTGAGAGAAGAAATCTGAATTGTCGCACAACCTTGAACATTTTTCATTACATCTTGAACTTCAAGTAAAAGAGCATCCCCTTGGCTCTCGGGAAAACTGAAAGCCAGATTCTCATTATCATTTCTACTATATGAGGTTAAAATCAGAAAGACTGATATGATCTCTGATGACTATCCAGATGCAAAATCTTGCAATTTCATGATTCTGCATTATGATCTTAAAAGAATTTAGTAATATTGCCAACTTACAATTCATGGTATTCACCAGCTCCGGGCCGAAGTGAGATGGCAGAACTTGCTTCAGCTTCATTATCTTCAGCAGAACTTTTTAGTTGAATCACGCACCCTAATGATTCTGTAAATAATCAACAATGACAAACCTACTTAATCTACAAGTTCCAAATCTGCTAATCATAAACTACTTGATAAGATGCTTGAAATTCAATTCCAAGATCTCTGTTTTGATCATAAAAGACTTTGTTTGTTTAATAAGCCAAGCACTCAATATTTAATGTTATATATCAGCAAACATTACGTCTGTTTCCATGAGGAGCATTAGGGCTCAAGAGACTTCAAAGATTCAGAAACAAACCTTCAGATGGAAACGATAAGGGATTGAATTTAAGAGTATTGATTCTGTGTTTTACTATTGAGGAAACATGACGGACATAGTCAGCTCCAGCTTGCAGGTAGATAGCACCTCTCATTGAGTTTGTATTCTTTAACTTCCTTCTCGGTATTATACGGAGCTTTTTCACTGCAAAAGAAAAGTTAAACGATGTTACATTTCACTAGGCATTTGAACAGAATCTAGCTTTTTCCAGAACTTAAAATGCTTTTGAACACCGGGTACTTATTTATAAAACCCCAAAAAACCACTAGGTTACCATCACAAATCAGAGCTGTCATTCACTAATAGAGAATATGAAGGACAAAGATTATATTTGAAAAAGGGCTACGACTATCTGATGGAAATGCCATATAAAGTGTCGTTGACATATTACAATAGTTATTTAAAAGAGTCACAGGTAAAGGGCTAAACCTTCCACACGAATCTTTCCAACTGTCCGCTTGACTTTCGAGGCCATTGCTTGTTCGGTGGTCTTGTTATTCATGTCTGCTTGCTGTACACCTCGAGGTTGAAGCAAGAGTTTGTGTAGTCTAAAAAAGGAAATGTTAATGATAAATTTCATTATATCAGGTAAGCATGATCTAGGAAATCCTTGCAAGTCATTATGTATGACATACCCAAAAGCATTACGAAGGAGCAGGCACTCATCTCGCAGAAATTCCGGGGCCTCTGCACAACCTCTCGCCCATGAATTTAGACATAAACGAACGCAGGCATCATAAGCAACAAGTGCTTGATATGCATTTTGACTGCTGTCATCATAATGGAACCGTAGCATTTTAGAATCTAAGTGATCGAACAGAAACCACATTGGTGTAAACATGGATCACCACCATTCGTAATGCAATATGCAGAAATGACTAAAGATGAGATAATAATACATTTTACAGGTGCTTAGCCAATTATTACCATAAACAAAATAGATTGAAATTTATGGCTTTGGCTAAGTTCTGGTTTACAGACAATTATTAATTCAACTAAAGATCTCTTAATACGCCTTGGTATAGTTTGATACTGTGGCTGCATTTACATTGATCATTCAGGACAAAGCAAAAAATTCAAAAAACAATTAGCAGCTTTTCGCACTAGGTAATACTTTGGTAATGACAGAGCAGAGGATAACGATGTGAGACTTCCCACTGTGACTTTTGAGGAACTAATTAGAGGATGTTCTATATAGGCAACCCTGGCAAGCGGGGGGAAATAGAAATAGAGAAGAAAGTGCATAAATAAAACATGCATCAGCAAAATTAGTTAGCGATACAAAACTTGCAAGAAGTATAACCTGGCACAGTAGTGGTTAACAGAGTTTGCATGCCAGACAGGAGCAGGATGTTCATTATCCCCAAGTAATTCTTCGCCATCCCTACAAATAACGATTATCAAATAAGGAAACATGTAAAACAACTACTCCATTCTAATGGACTGCCATCCTCTCATCATACCTTTGGCCAACTTCTGTTTCAGTGTTCACTGATTTGTTACTTTGCTCTGCAAATCCTTTATCACCCAAAATACCCTGATCTAGTTCTTTGTATTGACTATCAATGCTTTTCCCACTTCCGGCCTCAGAGTCATGAGTGTTTCCAATATCCATGAAGGGTGGTGCACTAGGAGTACCAAGTTCACCATTTTCATTTAATTTACCAATGGGAGTACCCTGCATCAAATTGAAAACACACAAACCTAATTAACCAAGAACATTTAATTTAACTACCTCAAATTTCTATTTATACTGAATCATGACGTTTTTTTTCAGCTATAGATAATTGCTTTTCTTGAAAATATTAAAGTGTCACTTACATAAGCACTGTTAGGATCCTTTCTATTGTTCAACCGGCAACTTCCACCAGAAACTGCACTGCTCTGACCATATCCCCTTGAACCCCATTCCCCATCCGTGAATCTTCTCACACTTCCCGGAAGTTCAACCCGAAGATCCTCTTGCAACAGCCCTCTTTTAATCGTAGACCTATATTTAATATCATTCAACTTCTTGCTAGCACTGAAGTGGAATATATCCTCTTCAAAGACCCTAATCACCGGCCCATCCACTGCATCATCATCAGAGTTGTTTCCATGTGGGGCAGAGCCCACGCTCTCACCCTCATCATCGTTATCATCATTGTAATAATCGGAATCATCCTCATTACTCTCGACACTTAGAGTGACGGTGCTGAGGGGTTTCACTAATCCAGAATGAAATTTCAACGGTGGCAGAACATGGGAGGATGCATAACTGCTCGTATTGTAAGCTAATGGTGATCTAGGGAGATGATATTTTGTATCTATCCTCTCAGACAACGGTGATCGAGATGGATACTGTTCTGAATCCGATCCCTGCGAGCAAACGGTGTTATATGAATCATTCAGAATATGGAGTGAAAGTTTCAATCTTTAACACAAAATTTTAAACTTCAGCCTTATTAACTAGCAGAATTTTAGTATAAAATGGAATAAATACAGGAAATACATATCTAAGGATAGATAAATTTCTCTGTATGTCAGAAACACCGCCTTCTTAAAAAAAGTGAAGAATTAAAAGAAGAAGATGATGAAGCAGAAAGGTTTAAAGAATATCTTGGTGGGTCAGGAAAAAGTATTACCTTCTTGATCCAGTCAATGGCGCTTTCATCTAGTCCTTCGGTAAACATTGCAGAAGAATTTCAGCTTCACAAACGATCACACTCAGTAGGTGAGAAGATCTTGAGATGTTGAAGAGTTTTCTTCTGATTACTAACTAAAGGGTTTCTGGCGAAAGGTTTGAAAGCAGAGAACCCAGATAGAGAGAGAGAGAGAGAGAGAGAGAGAGAGCGTCGTCGGTGGAGAGCTGGCTGGGTTTGTTTCGCAAAATAAAGCGCAACGGCTAGTTTGAAACTGGAGGTTGCTTTTTCGTTTATCAGCTAATTATTTTATTTCCAGTGGGGCCGGCCGTCCAAATTAACGAGATTATACCAGTTGATACAATAATTAAATGGCAAATTAATTAGTCTAACTTAATAGTAGCAATTGTTCTCAAATCTAACTCAATAAATCACTATTTATTAAAGGGCAAATTGCCAGAAAAACCATTAAGTTTGGTCAAATTCTGGTCAGTCCCACAAGTTTTAAAATCAGCCGATTATATCATAACTTCAATAATTTTCGCAATTGTCCCATGATGCTTGAT
>JAYDZE010178555.1:0-21625 GCA_034509125.1 Monilaria moniliformis | reverse complement strand
CCCCCCCCTAAATCCGCCACTGCGGACCATACGACGATCGAGGACGGATTGAGGATAAGCGTCTTGCATTGAAGAAATGTTAGGAAGAGCTGACACAACTCCATCTAGAGCAGAGGCAGGCTTAAGTTGTTATATATGGAACACATTGTGCAGTTGTGCCTTTATGGTAGATTCAATTTATTGGATACAACACCTATCTTTTCGATAACTTGATATGGGCCAAAATATGTTGACTCAAATTTATGGTGCTTCTTTCGAACAGATAGTTGTCGGTATGCTTGGAGCTTAAAAAAAACCCAATCACCAGTGTCAAAAGAACGATCAAAATGATTATTATCAACTTGATATTTCATGCGAGCTGCTACATTTTTCCAAGTTCAGCTTGAGGAACTGTAAGGTAGCTTCCCTATCGTATAATAAGAGATCCACATCAGCTACTGTAGAGTCAGAAGGAAAGTACAACACTTGTACAGGTGGAGGAATGTCATATAAAGCTTCAAAGGGGAACATTTTAATGGTGGAATGGCAAGAGGTGTTACACCAGTACTGCGCGAGTTGAAGCCATTGAAACCAAGAGTGTGGAAGCTCCCCTATGGCACATCTCAAGTAGCAATGAAAACACCGGTTAACCGTTTACGTTTGTCCATCAGTTTGAGGGTCATAGACCGTCGAATACTGAAGTTGAACACTTTGTAAGACAAATAACTCATTCCAAAATTTGCTCAAGAACACTGAACCACGATCACTTGTTATAGTGTGAGGCATACCATGTTGCTTGAATATTGTATTGAGGAATTCAATTGCTACTTGCTTTGCAGACATGGGATGAGTCACTATAAAGTGAGAAAACTTACTAAGGCGATCAACAACCACAAAAATGACTGATTTACCATGAGAAATAGCCCAGTCAGCCGCCACGACCAAGAGGCCCCGCCCAAGGGGCGCTGGGTCTCGATCCCGTGGCCTGTCATCCGCATGCACCGGGCATTGGGCGCTGAGGGCCGTTGGCGGTTGCCCACCGCCCTTGCCCGTTGGTTGCCGAAAGACATCGCTCGTGTGTGCTCGATTGAGGCCTTGCACGTCTCGGTCGAGGCCCTTGTCCCCTGTGCACATCCTCTCCCGTCGTTGGCCGAGGCCCCGCACGTATTGCGCCAGGAGATCGGGTGCCAAGAGTCACTCGACGGAAGCACCCAATCCTTGCTTGCCCGTGTCCCGCTCGCTACAAATGATGCCCCACGCCCACCTACTCGTCACTAGTCACCTCAGGGAACGCTGCCGAGGGTTCATGGGTGCCGCATGCCCAGTCTCCGAGACCTCCACGCGCGTCTCTCCTACGTACTCACCGAGGGATGCCGAGGGCTTTGCCGCTTGATCGGACCAAATAACGACCATTTTTCTGGTCTAATTCGCCTGATTTTCACGTGAAAAGTGCTGCTTTTGGTGGTGTTTTGTGGGGTAATAGTACCGGCAATATGGGCAAAGCAGTGGCAGAAGAAGGAAAGCATAAGAGACCAAGTGGCGAAGAAAGCAGCAACAACTAACCCAGACGGGCAATGCAAATGCACAAGAAAAAACACGAAGACATCCGAGGACAAAGCCTTAGCATAAGGACAGTGAGGGTGCGACGCAATAGATTTTTGCTCCCCTCACCAGGCTCTATAAAAGGCATCTCAAGAAGCTGAAGAAAGTTGTCGTGGTTGTAGTGTGACGCCTCTACCATAGGCCATTTTATCGCTTTCTTAGTTAGCTTGCTTTTCAATTCCTTAGCCTTAGCCGATCCTTAGTTAGAGTGCATTTCAGTTGTTTATTTTCTGCCGCTGGTTCCTCATGCTTGTTGAAGTTACGTAGTGACAGTGTAATCAAACAAGTTTTTATCATGTTTTTAATCTAAGTTCAAGTTTAGTTTATTTCTGTTGTCTTATCGCTTTCGCTAGTTCGCGGTTGTATGGTGACAGTGCACCCGAGAATCTAACCTTTACTGACTTGTTCGTTTAATCGCTTTAAAGTGTTAGTCTCTGTTTCCTTTCGCTAGTTCAAGGTTGTATAGTGATAGTGCAACCAAAGATCTAGTTTGCTCCGTTTAATCGCTTTAAGTGTTGTTCCGTTTCGTCTTGATAGATCGAGGTCGTATGGTGACAGTGCGACCGAGGCTCGGCTTGCCGTTGTTGTTTTAAAGTTTCCATTCTCTGTTTCCTTTCGCTAGTTCAAGGTTGTATAGTGACAGTGCAACCAAAGATCTAGTTTGCTCCGTTAATCGCTTTAAGTGTTGTTCCGTTTCGTCTTGCTAGATCGAGGTCGTATGGTGACACTGCGACCGAGGCTTAGCTTGCCGTTGTTGTTTTAAAGTTTCCATTCTCTGTTTCCGTTCGCTAGTTCGAGGACGCATAGTGACAGTGCGCCTGAGAATTTAGCTTGTTTCTTATTTGCTTTCTAGTCTTAGTTTCATTTTCCGTTCCTTATCGCTAGTTCACGGTCGTATGGTGACAGTGCGCCCGAGAACTAGCTTGTTCCGCAGTTAGATCTAAAAGTTTTCCGTTCCGTTTTCTCTCTTGTGTTCTTTTCAAAGTGTTTTCAAAAGTAGTTCGTAGTTCGGATCTAGTTCTGAAGCTATAGTTTAGTTAAAATCTTTAAATCTCTCGCAAGTAGTTAAGTTTTTCCCCTATTTTAATAGAGTCAGCACGTTCTTTTAGGGCGTTTTGTAGGTAGTTTTCAGTTTCCAGTTCGTTGTTGGTCACGGTCTGAATCCGCCGGAGTTCTTTCTCGTTAAAGTCCAGTATCTTTGTCCTTTATAGTGGGTTTGGAGAGCTGGAAGTGATGAAGTTCCTGATCTAGACAGTTTTCAGCTTTTAGTAGTGATTGCAGAGAGTGATGTGCCAGCATGGTACATTCAGGGTTAGTTAGTACCTGATTAGGGACCACTTCATCCTAGTGTGCCACCTGTCTACCCTTTTCAGCCTTGTCCTTAGCCAGTTAACTAATCGTCTTTCTTTAATAATCCAGCTTAGATTAGTTAGCGTCATTCCTTAGTTTAGAGTAGTTAATCGTGTTCTTCTTTTTAATATTTTCTCGCTTTATTTAGTTCCTGGCCACCTGTCTTTCGGCCAGTTCATAGCAGTAGTCAGTCGTAGTTAGTTGTCTTTCCATCCTTTAAATAGTTTAAGTGTCGAGTCTTTCCGTGTCCAGTAGTTTAGTTCTCCCATTTTCTAAAAACACCAAAAAGCGTGGCGGCATCGCCAACCTCCGAAAAAGCATACTCGCAATCTGGGCTAACAAACACATCTCTCTGTGGGTTCGACCTCCGTACTTACCATATACTAGTCTATAGTATTTTGGGGTGTACGGAGAACAGAAATATCTTTTGATCCGGGCTGATTGTGCATACCCCCAACGACAGCGCGAAAAATATGGCGGTCACGTATAGTTGCAGTCTGGATTGCAGGAGTCTGGCTCATCGCAGCATTATGCAAAAAGTTTTAATTTTGATTTGTATATATCTTGTCTCTTTGCTTATTTTGAATAACTTTGTTTTTTTTAAACATACATCGATGCCTTTTGTTGAGAGAGCCCAACGAACTGGAAGAAGAGGTGTCAGAACAAGTGGCCACAGAATGCCACGCTATTGGCAGTCACAGCAGGCACAACCTCAGCCTCAGTTCATGTCGTCCCTGCCGCAACCTCAGTTCGTGCCTCCCCGCCCTAGGGATGGGAGCCTTAGCCAGTCGAGTAGATATCTTTCCTGGGATGAGAGCGTTGGCAAGTGGAAGAGACATCTTCCAAGCGATTTGAGTCTTGGCCAGTCGAGCAGACATCTCACGAGCCGTGTACATCACACTGATGTGCAGATGGAGGTTGCTAAGGAGGCCGATGAGGATGATGCTGGTTTGTAAGCTATTCCAGAACCACGACATTCACCATCTGTAGGGTCAAGCGTCAAGCGAACATTGAGGGGCCTTTTTTCACGAAGGTCGAAACGGGATAACAAAGGCAAAGGTCCAAGCAAATACACTCCTAGTGCCTATAAGTAGATAGTTTGTTAGTTGTAATGGTACTGAGTATTGTGATTTCAGTTTGATTGTTTGAATTTTCTATTTGGTTGATTTTCAAGACAGATGGATTGTTGTATAAATTGGGGAAACTCTGTCCAATTTTCTACAAAACAATAATATAAATCGAAGTCGATGAAACAAAATACTATTCAATTAAGTGATGCAAATCAAATTATATAATCTTTTCCATAAGGTTTCACGTATTTTTATTGAGTTCTCACCCACTTTTAATTACTTTTCATTGTTATGAAGAAGGCTGGAGAAGAAAAGAGATGAAATGGACAAAGGAAAATGCTAAGTTTTGGGAAAATTTTGGATGTAGAGAGTTCCACCCGGCCCGGTGGAAGTGTGCACCACTTTCCATCGGCCGGGTCAAAGTGAAGAAGTACCAGAGAGTTCCACCCGGTTGAGTAGAATTGTGCGCAACTACCCACCCGGCCGGATGAGAACTGAAACTCACCAAAAACCTTTACTCGACCAAGTGGACTGGTGTATAACCACCCGGCCGAGTGGCTTTCCACGTGGGCTTCCAGAGACTTCCACCCGGCCGGGTTGGCTGTCACCTAAACCCACCCGCCTGGGCTGAATTAACGCCTGAAGACTTTTAAATCCCAATTTTCATAGCCAGAAAAGATATCTTTGAAACCCTAGAGTAGATAATAGGCGAAATTCAGAAAGAAAGAGCAAATGAAGGATACGATAAACAAGCAAACAACAATAAAATATATTATTGATCAAGTACGTCCTGTGGTATAGTTTCTTCTGTCATGGCTAGTTTGGCCACAATTTGTGTAGCTTCGGGATGCTCTTGGCTGATCGGGTTCACCCACATCCATCTGATTTGGTATTTTGTCTCTTCAGTATCGACCACAGGATTGAGGCAGTAGCCGCTCGGGGAACACTCTAAGGTCCATTCACTCTCATACTAATAATCTGGGTGTCTAAGTGTATTGAAGAACCCAGAATATTATTCCACCCAAAGATTTTTGTGATACACAAGATTAACGAGATCAAATATATCATCACCCCGATCTCGCACTTGTTGGGGTTTTAATTATTTCATTGAAATGATCCCCTTCCCGGGATCTACTAGGTTATTATAAGAAATTCATTTTACCAATTATATCATCCTAATGTATACTAGACGTAAGTAAGCATGCTTTGCAAAGAAAATAAATCCTAAAACATGCTTCTACATGGTTTTCGATTTTTAACTTGTTGAATCTCCAAAGATTCGACGATTGCTTGCTCATTCTCCACGTGAGTTGAATGTTTTCAACTTTAGATCTTCTAATCAATTCCCTACTCCTAGGTTTGAATATTGTAGTGGAACAATACCTATCAAACCTATATGAATTGAAAGAGAAAGAAGAAAACAAAGAACTATGTTTAAAACCTAGCAAAATTCGAAAAATATGTAGTATGTGTGTTAGTGTATTTTTGAAATTGCTAGCTAGATTTAGGTTAAAGTGAGTTCTCTTCATTAATTTCTCTTATATATAGAGTTATAATGGGCCATATTAGGGATATAAGAAAATTTGGACTGGGCCCCCTGTTGAGATTACTAATTAAATTGAGCCCTAATTTAATATAAACCCAACAGAATATTAATTTGTACCACTATAGAAATTAATATTGGTTTAGCCGTCCAAATCTAAATTACCGAAAATCTGGGCTTTCTTTTTAATTAATTTATTTCCCATGTTTGAGATTCTAATATCCATTAATTAATCTAAACCTGCTGTTGGTTTTAATTAATTAATATATTTTACTAAGAGTGCTCTGCTCCGGTTAAAAATTCTTTATTTATTATACTTTGGAATAAATTCCAAGCCGGCCGGGCTTCTGTATAATAAAATCTTTTATTGAACTCCTTTTGGAGATACTATCAACCCGGATTCTCTTGGATACGATTCAGTGCAATAACAATCCTATCACCTCTTAGTCATTAATTATCACAGCCCAAGATTTTAGAATTCTTGGGCTATGAAAAGTCCGTACCTTTTGATAAATAAAAGCAGTGCGTAATCAATAACGTATACTCAATATTATATGAAATGATTAAGAAATAAATATCAATGAGATCTCGTCTTTCAGTAATCAACAAGAAAGACGTATCTCACGTGAATTCTTTCAGTGCTATACCACACCAGTGTCTTTTTTTTTATACCAAGGATAGTAAATGGTTTGGACTGACACTGCAACCTTTCGCGATAGATTGTCTAAGTCTATCTAGGTTGTGAAACTTAGTTTTTCTTTTGCAAAAAAACCGAATGAGGAACCTTCAGTGATAACCTGATCACTACTCACTTTATAATGCAAAAGACTTAGACATATTTGCTTAATCATAGTGAATTATAAGATCAACAATATGAAAACCAAATCAATATGACAAAACAATAATATTCTCATAAATTGGAAAATAAGATTTTACAAGTACAAGCAGCTCAAAGATTGCTTTTCAGTATATACCCTAACAGTTTGTGACAAAGGCTTCTCATCTTTACTTAAGAATGTGACGATTGAACATCGAATAAGTGGTGTACCTATAGCTCCAAGACAAATTTCCATAACTCACTTATTATCCACCGATGATAGTGTTCTCTTCTTCAAGGCTAACAAAGATAGTACCCAACATATTTTGGAGATTCTCAAATGTTATGAAAGTGCATCAGGTCAGCTTATGAATTTCGAAAAATCCTCGTTTTCTTTTGGCCCGAACACTTCGAACTCTATCGCACAAGAAATTATGGAAAGCTTGGGATTACGGTCTGATCAAGGAATCCAAATTTATTTGGGCCTCCCTTTCTTCTTTTTAAGGCAAAAACGAATCCAATTTGGCTATGTCAAGAATCGAGTTCAAAGGCAAATTTTAAGTTGGAATAAGCACAAAGTCTTCTCAGCGGGTGGAAAAGAGGTGCTAATAAAGGCGGTTTTACAAGCATTCCCTACGTACACCATGCAATGCTTTAAAATCCCGAAAAACATATGCGATGACATTCACAGCATGTGCTCGGTGTGGGAAGACAATGACGAGAAAAAGGGGCTTCATTGGGCACGATGGAATAACATGTGTCGCCCAAAAGCAGATGGTGGAATGGGATTTAGAGACTTGAGGAGGTTCAACCAAGCGTTGCTTGCGATGCAGTTGTGGCGGACGGTGGTCAGGCCGAACTCAATGGTGGCGAAAGTATTCAAGGCCCAGTACTTCAGAGACTCTGATCCCCTAAAGGCGAAGGCACCTCCAAATTGTTCATATTTTTTGCGATTAATAATCGGTAGTAGAGGTGTTCTGGAGGCCGGTTTACGGTGGAGAGTGGGGAATGGAAAATTGATAAATATTTAGAATGACAGATGGGTAACCAGAAACAGTGAAGGAAAATTAGTAGGAAGGTTGGGAGAAGGACAAAAAGAACAATATGTGAATGAACTGATTGATAGAACTGGTAGCTGGAATGAGTAGATGGTGCAAAATTTATTCTTGTCGAATGAAGTTGAGGCAATATTAGCAACACCGATAGGCGAGGGGGGAGAAATGGATGTTCGGTGGTGGACTAATAAACCACAAGGACAATTCTCGGTGAAGTCAGCACACTTGAGTTTAATAGGTTTCTACGTTCAAATGGCTAACACTAGCAAGGACAATAGTCTTTGGTGGAATACGCATGTGTGGGCTACCAAAACATCCCCAAAGGTGCGAATAATTTTATGGAGAGTTCTTAGAAATGTAATTCTGGCGCAAGGCAACTTAAGACAACCCATGTCTGACAGAGGGCATATGCTCCATGTGTAGAGACCGGTGGGCGTCGATGGAGCATTCTTTATTTTTCTGCCCGCAAGTTAAAAGTATTTGGAAGCAGAGCAGCTTCTGGACAACGATGCAGAAAGGGGAGATGGCTCGAGTAGATTTGTTGGTAGGAGCAATCCGGCAAGCTTTTGACAAGAGCGAATACGATTTATGGTGTGTGATGGTTTGGCAAGTATGGAAGTATATTTGTTGGAGACGGCATGAAGGAGAGATAGAGAGAGGAAGGCCGGCAGAGGTGGGGTGTGACATGATGCGAATAGCATATTGTGAAGCCATGACGAAGCTAGCAGGAGCCCAACCGCTGGGTCTGGCGTGTGGTGGTTGAAAGTGGCAGAAACCAAAATGTGGAATCTTCCGGGTGGATGTCGACGCCCTTTTCAAACCGGATAACAACGCTTTGGGTGTTGGTGTTATTATAAGATATTGGCATGGCAGGTTAATAGCGACAACGTCTAAACGTACCCCACCGAGGTCGAACGTCATGATATCTGAAGTTATGGCTATAGTGGCAGGCATCAGCTTCAGCCTCGAAAATCAGGTGCAACTGATAGAAATCTTCTCATGCTCCATACTTGTTGTACGTATCATGGCCACTGATGAAGAGGAAGATGAGTTTTTACCAGTTGATATGGGAGACATTTTGAAGATTGCAAAAGACAGCATGTTAATAGAAGTGCACCTTATGTATAAAGAAGATAATCTTGTAGCTCATAGTTTCGCTCATTTGTCTTTAGATAATAGAAGAGATATATTTTGGCTAGAGGGCTTTCCTACTTGGCTAATAGATTTGGTAAACTCTCATCTTTTGGAATAAAACTGATATGTTCTCTTTTCAAAAAAAAAAAACAAAAAAAAAAAGCCATTGGATCAGAAATCGGCAAAAAAAAAAATCAATTTTTAGCCCTATGAAATTGCATGTGAAAGAAATGTTAGTGCCAATTATCACCCATGAAAAGCAATAGAAATGGCTATTGTAAAGAGACCACAGAAACATTACAGAATCCTTGAATAAAATAATATAAGTTAAATGTTATTTTATTCATAAGCTTTTTTTTTTAGTAAAAGAAAGTTAATCTTATTTTAAGAACTCCTTACTATTTTATTTTTGTTCGAAAGGAAGAACTCCTTGCCATTTTGAATACAGCTTATAAATTCCTAATATTCAAAACAAGATTTTTTTTTTCTAATAACTTTACCTAACAAAATTCAGTACCTTGTCAAATATCGTGAAAGCTAAAAATTAAACTTATAAGCTCCGTATAGCAGTAGCACCCCTCTAAATCTTGAGCATAATTATAAGATATGAAATAAATTTGAAAAAGGGCAATTCAAGCATAATATCAAGCGCTGCATTGAATCATACCATTTATAATTTATTCGTACTTTAGTAACTTTAGTTTGAAATGAATGCTTTATCTATAATCATCATATCATATTGTACATACATAAAATGGATAATTGTCATTTAAATTATATTTTTTTGTTGACTTCTGGTCAATATCATAACTTTTGAAATTGGAACATAAAATTATAACTTTTTGTTGACTTCTGGTCAATCTCATAATTTTTGAAATTGGAACATAAAATTATAACTTTTGATATTTTCTTAATTATTCCACGTATCAAAATTTCAGTAAAATTGGTGGTGACGTATCAGCCGAAATTTTCGACGTGGACAAAACGTTCGTTCTTCAAAACGATGTCGTTGAGATCATTGTCATTTAAATCATAAATTTTCATTGAATTTCGGCTGACACGTCACCACCAATTGCACCGAAATTTTGATCTGTAGGATAATTAATAAAATATCAAAAGTTATGATTTTATGTTTCATTTTAAAAATTATAAAATTAACCAAAAATTAACAAAAAATTATTATTTAAATGACAATTAGCCCCGTATAAAATACTAACGACCACTATATCCGACATCAATATAAGGAATAGGTGAATGTTTTAGAGATTTGGGCACAATATTTGAGGGGCAAAAATTATGATTTTATAAGGCTGCAGGTGTTAAAAAAAGCGAGTTTAAATATGATGAAGCTGCGTGCGTGCTTGTGCAGAAAAATCAGAATAACAAAGCACTAATGATTTGAGAGAGTGGTTTCTATCTTCTTGGAAGCATTTAGCCAATAGAATTATCTTTTTATTGCTGTAAAAATTCAATTAAATGATTTCAGCCACTAATAAGTCGACAATATAATTGAAATTATGTGGTTAAGAGATCCAAAAAATTTATTAGTGGAAAGATTAAAATATTGGTTCTAGCCCCATAATTATATATAGAGGTTAATTTAAGTATTGGTAATTCTCAATTGCCACCTCATGTCATTATGGGTGTAAAAAAGCCTAAGCACCTCGTAAACCGTGGGAATAATTTTGCATTTTATATAGTACGTACATAATTAGCCGTACTGGTATTCAATATACACACCTGGTAAATTTTCAATAATGTCAAATAATTAATCTACAAATCATATGGGGAAAATAAACCATGGGTGAAAAATCAAATGTAGTAATTTTGGGATGATTATATATGGACGATGAACTTTTTTGAATAACATGCTTTTATTACATAATAGTTGCACTCTTAAAATGTCCATGCATTTACTTTATAAATCCAATATAAAATGTTACACGAAAATTAATACACACACATTATTAAAGAAGTTTATAGTTATTTTACAAGTACATTAAATAGCTGTAATTACTAATGATAAACTTTTTATTGAACTAAATACTAACGATAAACTTGAAACGACAGAAGTGGGATGTTGTACTTCTTAGTCAGGGGAAAGGCCATGGGCAGACTTGCTGTTTTTTTTTTTTTTTTTTTTTTCCTTTTATAAATATGGTATATATATAATTATGTTGATTTATGTACAACATAAAAGTTTATCCTAGTGGAAGTGATTCTTTTAAACCAATTGAGGTTGTGGGTCAAAATCCACTCGCCCCTTTTCTTTTCTTTTTTCGTTTTTTCCAGTTTTTTTTTAGTTTCTTTTCATTTTATTTTAGTTTCTTTGCATTTTTTCTTTTTTCTTTGTCTTCCTTTTTTAAATAATATATTTAAATTCATGTTAGCATATGAATTTAATCAGTATATTAATTTAATTAGAATATAAAAATATATAAAATTGCAAGTTATATGTAATTTTCTTATTTTTTAATGAATATATATTTTCAATTAAAATATGTAATAAATCTAAAAAATAAGAAATGAATAAAAATTAAAAGATGTATCTCATGAATAGTTAAAGGAAAATGATAGTGAAGGAATAGAAATGTGGGTATTATTTCTTTATGAATGGATGAGAAAAAAATAGTGTGGTGCTTATGAATAATTGATAAATAGTTGAAGAGAACGGATGGTAAAGGGACATTGATGTGGATGGCTTAAGAGCGCAACCCTTTATCTATTTTTCTTTTTCTTTTTCTTTTTCTTTTTCATACATAATTATTTTGCTGCATTATTAATTGAATTATATTCTAGCCATAATTTTTTATAAGCATGTATATATATGATACTGAAATAATATTGTAAATTACTATTGATTGGCACATATATGGAAAAACAAGTCCAACTTATGAAAAACCTGAAATGACCTGCACACAAGTTTCTACTCCTTTATCATATTCACATCTACATTAATCAAGAAAATACTTTCACTACAGGTAAAACCAAGTATAACATATAAAAATAAAACATCACATATTTTAACATGCAATAATAATATCTCAAATTAGTGAAAACTTAAAATATGAAAATATATACTGTACAGAATGATGGATCCTTGGTGAAATGATCTTGAACTAGCTAATCAGGATTTGAGAAGATTTTACTGTCAGTGAATATCGCAGAGAGAAAAGAGATTGCCTCAGATGGGCTGCAGCAGCTAATGAGCTATGCACACTACATACATGGCGTCTTAAATACTTACAATTATTTAATGCTAAATTGTCAGAAAAATCAATCATGAGCCTACGCAAAAATACGAGGCCTTTCCCCACTGCAAAACCAAAAGCACTAATATATTCTTCCGTTTTGCCCTACCATCCCATTTATCCCACTGTATGTAATTTGACATGCTAACTTTTCTAAGGAAGGTGCAACGGCAGGCAGGATCGGTCAACAAATAGTCTGCACTCTGCAGGTACACAAATCTGCTTGAATAGAAGTTATGAATTCTTTTAGGTGTAGAAGTAATTTTTTCTTGTAAAGAATCCATTTAATGCTCTAGACTTAAATCTTAAGGCTCCATTAGATAGCTTAAATGAATTAAAGTGATATAAATAAAGTAAGATAAATTTTAAAATAAAATATTATTATTGAAATAAGATAATAATTTAATATTATTATTTGATAGGTAAAATAAAAATAAATATGATAATAAGTAGGTTAGATTATATTATATAAGTATAAACTATAAACTGACCATTTACTCTTTGTCAAAATTTAAATTTGTTTCAAATTTTAATAATGATTAAATGAGGATTACCCATACTTTATTAATAGATGTAGCTAATTAATTAATTTGTTACTTAATAACAAGACTATTAAATAAATTAATTAGTATAAAACCAAAAAGTAATTAATGCTTGCTAAAATTAATTATTAATCAAAATTTATGATTAATTAATTTTGTATATTAATTTTACTAATTGATTAATTTGTTAATAAATTATTAATTAATATTTAATTAGTGATTAATAGTAAAACGAAAATGAAGGAAACTAATTTTAAACACAATTTATTTTTTCAATAATTAATCAGCCATATAAATGACTTATTAATTGTAAACCAAAAATGAATTACACCAAATTAATTGTAATTAATGAATCATTATATCAAAAATGAATTAAACTAAATTAATTGTAATTAATTCATAAGTAAATCAAAAAACGAAGAACAGCCGAATATTTGAAGGTGTCACCGTTAGCGCAGCGATCTGTCATCGTTATCGGTGTTGCGATCAGTCCACCTCCGAGAAGAAATCGAAACCAAACCTAGAAAAAATGCTTCGAACGCAACCCAAAACGAAGAACGAAAACACAAAATCAAACACAAATCAAAAACCTAAATCAAGAACTTAAATCGAAGAACCCAAACCGAAGAACTGATTCAGCCCAAAAAAAACAAAATCGAAAAACTTAAATCGAAAAATTGATTCAGCCCCAAAAATTGAACACGAAATCGAACCCATATCGAGACTAAGATCTGGTCTTTTGGCTCAGATCTACCAAATCATCACAGCCACAAGGTGAAACACAACGACGATCGGAAATCATGTCGGCGGTGAACAACTGAGAACTCAAATCGAAGAACAGATTCAGCCCAAAAAATCGAAATCCAAATCAAAGAACCCAAAGCGAAGAACAGATCAGCCCGAAAAATCGAACACGAAAACAAACCAAGATCTGGTCTTTGTGGCTCAGATCTACTGAATCATCACAGCCATAAGGTGAAACACAACGACAACCGCTACCATTGCACACCACCACTACCGCCAGTAGTTACCGCCTCAAGGCAGAGAGAGAGAGTCGCTGGGCTAGAGAGGGAGAGAGAGTTGCAGACCTAAAGAGAGAGAGAGTCGCAAGGGACAAAGAGAGAGAGAGAGAGAGTCGTAGGGATAGAGATGCAAAGAATCGCAGAGACAGAGAAAAAGAATTGTAGGGGCATATCAGCACAATCTCACTCAAACAGTGAGTTATTGGACCAAAAGGGTCCGACAGTGAATGTGATTGGAATAGTGGAAAATTGGCACTATTTTAGCAGATCGAAATTAATTAACAAAGGCCTGTCGGGTTGCATTAAAATTTATGTTGGCTAAACAGCGAATTAATATTGTCGGTCAATTTTATTATCCCATCTCACTCTTATTTACCTTATCAAACTAGGCCTAATAATTTTTAAAGTCACATTGTTGCGTTTATTGACATGTCTATATCGAAAATAATACTCATAGTAATTATTGGTATAAACCTAAAGTATCTTTCATGATTTATCTTACATGGCACAAACATAAGTATTTTACAAATTATTACAAACCAAATTAGTAAATCAGTAATATCAGTCGTTCAATATCAACGAATAACCTCTTTACTGAAGTCTAAAATAACGGATTTTTTTGAAAGACAAAAAAATTGTTCATTCGAAATTAGCAAATAAGAAAGCCTGTGCTATGGCGAAAATCTTCATCTACCTACTAGCAATTATATTTCTGTGTCGTTAGATTTTAAAAGCACAAAAAAAAGACAGTTTCTTTTAGTCGCCATTTCGAATGTTTTTAAAATATTTCGGATGAAGTTTTGATATCGGAGTTGAAATAAAGAAACGTCTAATCAAGTTATTTGTTGGTCTTTTATAAAATTCAGTTGTGTAGAATATTCTGTTACAAACAAACACTAAAACCCATAAGAGGAAATGAATGGTATTTTATCTTTTTTAGGGAAATTCACTCGCCAAGTTAGGCTTTTCTTGGCTAAAAACCAAGGGAGTGATAATTGATAAAGCCCTCAATTCTCTCACATTGATTGGCTTTTGAACCAAGAGATTCCAACAACAGAAACCTATATAAATTTAACCGATAAAAATACTTAATCAGTCAGCATTTCTTGAAATACATTCTTAGAGGAAATAAAAGAAATACTACTAATTATTATGTCTCGTACAGTAGGGTTCAGTTGTAGAAGCCAATATTACCTCTACAGAACACAAAAACCACAAATTAGAAAGATGAATTATAGAAAGCACGAAGTAAAATAAGTAATATTCGAGATCATACATACCTTGACCTACAAACAGCTGTAGATAATGTGCAGAAATTCATTCACGAGGGTTTTGCAAAGTGAAGCCAACAGAGCTCGGTTGGCAGTATGCCCACCTCCTCTAGCTAACAAAAAACATTTGCAACATATTCATAAATTCCACATTAACTATCTTGTTTCTCTTTCCTTCAAAACCAACAAAAAAAAAAAAAGTTGATACGAGGAGGTGGACAGAATGCCAATAAACTCTGTAAGAAACACTTTGACAAGCCCACAATGAAATTGATCAACACAAAAGCCCCTCAACCTATCTCTCCCTCACTCTCTCACACACACACACACACAGACAAAAGGATGCAACAAAAGAGTGAAGAATTGGATGGACAAAGAGATGAAGAAAAAGGGGCAGTTGGTGGCTCTATTTAAGATGTGAGGTAAGGCGAGCACAGTAAATGAGAGAGAGAAGAGGGTGTAATTAATGGGAGTGGTGGTGAGGAGTGGTGAGGAGTAGTTTAGAGAGAGAGAGAATAATGTGTGGGGGTAGGAGTAATTAAATCAGATTAGATGGTTCATTCTTTGTGGCATATTTAGAAGGAAAGAATGACGGTTGTGAACTCCTCGTTTCTGATGAAAAAACCCTCTTCCTCTTCCTTGTATCATTATAACCCTCGCCCACCACCATCTATATCTCACTTTTCTTTCCTTTTCTTCTGATCACCTTCCTCATCAGCACCTCTCTCCCCCACACACACACACGCACTCCTCTTTCGACCATTCACCACCGCAGCATCATTTTAACTGTTTTTTAAACTGCGGTATCAATATTTTATTTTTCAGCCACAATATTCAAAATTCAATCAGTAATTTTTTATTTCAAATTCAGGAACAACACAACTTTTTCATTTCATTATTTCTTTTATTATTCTCAAATTTCATTTATTTATTTTAATTGTAATATTTGTAATATCAAAATAAATAATTAAAAATTCAACTATTACTTAATTAAAATTTCTTACATTAATTAAATTCCTAAAATTACATAAATAAAGATAAAATAAATTTCATAGTCTATATTAGTTAGAGTGTGTCTAAATTTTTTCGATGGGATCTTATTGGAATCGACCATAAGTTTGTTTTTCATGAATATAAGCCTATCAATTCATAAATTCTCGAAATTGAGGCAGTGCACCTTCAGATTGGTTGTCGCAACCGACTCTCGAACTAGATCCGGCTTCATCATCGCCCCAACTAGTTGCATTTTTTCCTTCATCCACAATTATCATATTATGTATGATAATACAAACATAAATGACGTCGTTGATGCATGATTAACACCATATACACGCCGAACATTTCACGATCACCCAACATGATTGGAGTACACCGAAAGCCCGCTCAACGTCCTTTTATGGCGCCTCCTGCCTTAAAGCAAACAATGCTCTCTTTGGCTCAGTCGGACACGTAATCGATTTCATGAATACATCAGCCAAGTAGTTGTTAGGGTATATACTGAAAAGCAAGGTTTGAGTTGCTTTGTACTTGTAAATCCTTAGTTCCCAATATATGAGAAGATTATATTTTTCTCACATTGATATGCTTTTCATATTATTTTTCTTATAATTCATTATGATTAAGCAAATATGTCTAAATCTTTTGCATTATAGACTGAGTAGTGATCAAGTTATCACTGAAAGTTTCTCAATCGGTTTTTTGCAAAAGAAAAGCTAAGTTTCACAACCTAGATAGACTTAGACAATCTATCGTGGAAGGTTGCAGTGTCAGTCCAAAATGTTTGCTAGCCTTGGTAAACAAAAGACATTAGTGTGGTATAGCACTGGAAGGATTCATGTGAGATAAGTATTTCTTGTTGATGATTAAAAGATGAGGTGTCGGTGATATTTATTTCTTCATCTTTGCATATAACATTAAGCATACGTTATTGATTATGCATTGCTTTAATTTATCAAAAGGTGCGGGCTTTTCGTAGTCCCTGAATCCTGATATCTTGGGCAGTGGTAATTAATGACTAAGAGGTGCTAGGATTGTTATAGCACTGAATCGTGTCTTTGGAGAGTCCGAGTTGAAAATATCCCCAAGAGGAGTTTAATAAATGATTTTATTGTACAGAAGTCCGGCCGATTTGGAATTTATTCAAAAGTAGAATAAATAAAGAATTTTGAACTGAAGCACTCTTGGTAAAAGATATTAATTAATTAAAACCACCAGCAGGTTTAAATTAATTAATGGATATTAGAATCTTAAACATGGGAAATAAATTAATTGAAAAGGAAGCCCAGATTTTCTGTAATTTGAATTTGGACGGGTAAGCCAATATTAAATTCTATAGTGGTACAAATTAATATTCTGTTGGGCTTATTGAGGCTAAATTTAATTAGTAAAGCCCAACAGGAAAGCCTAGTCCAAATTTTCTTGGATCTCTAATCTGGCCCGTCATAACTCTATATATAGGAGAAGGGAATGAAGATAAAACACTTTAACCTAAACCTAGCTTGCAAATTTCAAAAATTTCACTAGCACACACAACGACAATTTTCGAAAATTGATAAGTTTTAAACCTAGTTCATTATTCTCTTCATTCTCTTTCAATTCCTATAGGTTTGATAGGTATTGTTCCACCACAATATGCAAACCTAGGAGTAGGGAACAAATTAGAAGATCTAAGGTTGAAAACGTTCAACTCACGTGGAGAAGGAGCAAGCCATCTTCGAATCTTTGGAGATTCAACAAAGGTAAAGTTCGAAAACCAACTAGAAGCATGTTTTAGGATTTAATATTCCTTTAAAGCATGATTACTTGCGTTCTAGTATAAAGTAGGAAGATTTAATTTGTTAAAAGAATTTATTATATCAACCTAGTAGATCCCGAGAAGGGGATTCCTTCAATGGAATATTTAAAACCCCAACAGAAGGAGCAAGCCATCGTCCAATCTTTGGAGATTCAACAAGGTAAAAATCGAAAACCATATAGAAGCATGTGTTAGGATTTATTTTCTATGTAAAGCATGCTTACTTGCGTTCTAGTATAAAGTACGATGATTTAATTTATAAAAGGAATTTCTTGTATTAACCTACTAAATCCCGAGAAGGGGATTCCTTCAACATAATATTTAAAACCCCAACAACCTGATCCTACTTTAATACTTTATGCAGTAAAGTAAAGGAAGGACATGCAGACAACTGAAACGGACGGGACCACAGCAAGTCTTCTCTTCCAGTCTCCCAAACCCTAATTGCAGAGTTGGAAGACCAAAATTCGCATGGAAGTGCTAGGGCGGGAATTCCTCAAGTTAAACTACGATGGAATGTAAACCTAACGCCTTCAAACTGGCCTACTGAGACGTCCTACCTACCTACTTTCTACGTTGAACATACTTGCAACAACTGAAATGATAAACTTCCTTACTATCCTAACTACGAACATGTTTGAACGGAAACAAAAGCTCAAAGAAAACATGATTCAGGCGATACGATTAAATAAGATAGATAACAAAGAAATATTTCGAAAATCTTATAACTACGAAAACAAGTTAAAAGTTCAAGCAAAACTTAAACTAAAAACAGCAAGTTAAATAGAAAATACAACTTAGATTGTTTGTGGATTTCACTCAAAGCATCAAAATGAACAAGATGTAAATCTATCTAGCTAGGAAGATTGAGCTGTGGAGTGGATGAAAGTCGGATCATGTAACTCGGCTGAAACTGAGGCTTGACTCGCAGCTGATGCTTTCGCTCGTCGTCTCCATTTCAGCTTTCTACTCTAAGTGTGGAGAGATGTGTGAAGGATTAGACTTGATGTAGGGAGGCATAATTTGGAATTGAGAACTGACTGGCCAAACCTGCGAACTTCCGAACCTCATTCTCGCTGCACATCCATTGCCTTTTATACAATTGGGTAGGGTGAAGCTTTAATCGGCTGCTTCGCACCCCACTGGTCTTCCTGCTCCTGAGGCTAACTCCTCTAGTGTGCGCGTGGCTTATTGACTACATCATGTACACTCCCCTTCTGGGCTAGCTGATGGTCTTCTTCCTCAGTTTACTTCCCACTCCACGGCCAAGTTGCCCTCATTGCGCCTCGATCCATGCATTTCTTTTGCGCTAAACTCGCACCTTCTTGTGCCGATTTCATTGGTAATTGTGCACTTTTAACCGGCTTTAACGACTGTTATCTGGGCTAATCAAATCTCCTCACACTTAAGGTATGCTTGCCCTCAAACATGAATTAGCTCAATCAGGCCAGATGACATGCCAAAATAACTAGTTTTCCCCGACTCAAGACATGAACAAGACTAGGACATTGACGAAAAAAAAGAAGGAAAATAAAAGAGACACAAGATAAATCACCATAAAATCTAGCAACAACCTAGGCAGTTTAATAGTACATAGCTGAATAGTAGTAGATTTAAGAGTCAATTGCCCTGCTTTCCACGATTCACTCCCTCACTGACACTCACGGGTGATTCTCTCCTTAAGAGGCATTGTTCGCACAAGTCAGATATTTCGCAATCAAATGGCATCGAAGAGGTCTTCATGAAATGGACGCAATGAGGCTCAAGACGTTTTCATTCAAGGTGCGGACCTAGGGGTTCTAGGCTTCACTTAGTCCACTTTCTATTGAAGATGTGCAAGTTGAGCTTGACTTCCCTTTATGCACTGGCACTTAGGCTCTTTCATTTTGGTGCTTTCAATTTGCTATTTCAGTTTTTCCCTTAGTTTGCACTTTTCACTCATTTTCTTTTTCAGCCTGTGCTTCTTTTTTTACACGCTCTGTTTTCCCTACTCAGTGATCATTTTCCTTCTAAATCTTCGCTTTTGACGTTGTTGGGTTATGAAAGAAGGGATTCAGGCTCAATGGGTTTCTAGGGTTATTATGTTCGGTTCATGATTCGGAAGAATTAAGCTCAATTGGTTGTACTCTATGCCTCTTGTCTTTTACCTATTGATCTTGAAATACCCACTTGTGCTTCTAATTCTTCTCTTTTCCTTTCTCTCAAAAGGAATGATGCGGAGATTGCCCTTCTTAAGGCTAAATTCTAATTTATGTAGGTGTGGTGTGAGTTGGGCAGATGAGTCCAACATCCTCTACTTAAATCTATCAGCTAAGGGTTAAGTTAACGTTTGAACTTCCTTATTCATGCATGACCTACTGCTAATATACAAAGACTCAACAAATGAAAGAGGTGAACCCCAACCTCCTCACACTTGGACGAAAATAGATTGAGTCCAAGGTGTGAGGCTAAGATTTACGACACACAAAAACTGATAGACATCACGAGAAATGACGAGAAAAGAAAAATGAAAAGAAAATAAATAAAAGAAAAGAAAAGACATGGGAGGAAAATTAAGTTACCGGTTTCGTCGGCTTCGGCGTACCGAAGGGCTTTTTGATGTACCGGGCTATTTAGGTTGATCGACGGTTGCAGTTGGTCCTCTACTGCAACTGCAGACGTTCATTTTGGGCTAGTCGTGGGTGGTACTTTGGGTTACTCTTCCTGGGCTTCAGTTGGTGGCATCTGGGGTTTCTGGAACATCCCCCTCAATTCTTTTGTGAGGGTTCTGAACTCCTCCTTCATCTCCCTTAATTCCTCATCCACCTTCTTTAGTTGCTTTCTTTGTTCGGTTAGTTGGTGCCCCACGACTCTCAGTCTTTCGGACACTTGTTCACCTTCTGCCCCTTTTCCCTAGTGAGTTTGCGGGTCCTCCTCAATGGCCTTCCACGACGTGCTAGATGTCAGCACTGCCTCGCCAGGCGTGTAGAAGTGCGGGACCCCGTCGCGCATGTACACGATCAAGGTACCTCGCAAAAAGTTAAGATCAAATCTGGCAGGAGGGGGGCAATATTCCAATAAAAGCTCATCATTCTAAACAATATCAAAGTTCCGATTTAAATAAGCACCTAATACATGACACAAAGTAATATTGCATGTGAGGTGTGTGCTTATGAGCTTAATCTGATAGGCCAACCAGAATCCTAGGTCTATCTTAATTCCTTGGTGCATGCACCAAGTGAAATAGAGTTCGGCCACAGAGACCCTACTGAAACTAGTCGTATGCCTTAATAGATTGCATGCAAGAAAAGTGTGGCACATATGCAAAACTGGGTTCAACAGATTATGGGCTCTAGATTGGGTAGGTTTAAATAGCCCAGCCGAAGGGTGCGTCAATGTGACCCAGGCGGCCTCTTGGTCGAAAGGTAAGGTATACCTATTCGGAACAGCGCCCACGGCTATTTGAAACTCAAAATGAGCAGCGTCCTCTAAGGACACTATCCCCAAACGCACATTCCATTCAAGTAAAGACATTTCATGCATTTTACCAAATAATTTAAATGTGATAGACGGTTCTTCTAAGTCAAAATTCGTAGCAAAATCAAAGGAATTTAATAATTCATCTACTAAAATTCTAGGCACATTCGAGTTGGGTAAGTCAAGCAAACAGTTAAAACTAATGTTATCAAAATATCCTAGAAACTCATCTCTACACCCAAGCGTATCTAAGGTAGAGAGGTCAATAGTTTGTCCAACCCGATATTCCTTACCGAATCAGGCAGTTACCTTGGCGGTAACCACGGGGTCGGTGAAATTTTTAATTTGGGCTACTCGGGCGTCATCGAGCTCGATCCTCCTCTTTGGAAAGCTCCAACCCTTCACGTGGGTGGAGTCGGTGACTGATTCGACCTCAGACGTTGTGGTGGTCTCCTTTGAGAATGTTGGGTCAGTGCTTTCGATCGGGAAGCTTCATGTCGACGCCTCCTTGGAGGTCTCAGCCACCATCGGCTCCTTACCATTCCTCATGCATTTAGCATCCCGATGTCTTGGGCTGCTGCACGCGGCTTCTATTGCGAGTAATTGGGGGATCTCTTGCTCTGCCCTGCATTCTGTTAGGGTGTATACTGAAAAGCAAGCTTTTAGCTGCTTTGTATTTGTAAACCTTATTTCCCAAATTTATGAGAAGATTATTATTTTGTCACATTGTTTTGCTTTT
>JAYDZE010178444.1:0-21626 GCA_034509125.1 Monilaria moniliformis | reverse complement strand
AAAAGTGCACCAGCAGCTCCTCTGTAATATGACCTTGTGATGGATCTGAAGGATTCTTGACCGGCCTGTAGCATCAATCAAAACACAGTTATATTAATAACTTCAGAATAATAGCATGAGAGCTTTAAAAGATGACATATGATATATGATATACATATCCCTACTCAGAACTATCACATGAATGTATCAATGACGACAAGCATAACAGCATCTCCTCAAATTTTAAATTTCACGCAATATAACAGTTTTAAAGCTGAAGAACAGAGAACTTTAACATTAAGATTCTAATAAGTGCAAAGGAAATCTGCTATCCTCAGATTAGGTCCTTAAATTCTTTAAGAATATATATCAGTAATACTGTGCACATTATATATCTCAGAAACATTCTTGCTGCTATAGTTATCTACATATCAGAAACTCAATGGAGGAAAATAGCTACGAATTCAGACAGAAAAAGAAGGTAACGTAATCTAGTCTCCATTATCTTATTAGCCTATATATAGTTAACACAATGATATTGTTTGCCACAGGCCTTGAATAGTATGATTGGTAGCAGGAAACTATAGAATACAATAATAATCCTTTGAGCCCTTTCTCGAGCATCCTTAGAAATTGAACTAATAGCCCAATCAATGTAGCAGCACAGACAGCGCAGGCAATATAACAAACTAATGAATATAAAATCCTTAATATATTAACACAAACTAACCGTGTCCCATATTTGAAGCTTTATGGGTTTGTTGTCTATAGTAATCATCCGAGCTCCAAATTCGACTCCAATAGTCAAGTCATGCACGGGCTGGAAACGCTTGTCCGTGAATTGTAGAAGAAGACATGACTTTCCCACCCCTGCGTTTTATACGACAAGAAAGCAACAGCAAAATAAATCTAGTCAGACACCAAGTAAGTACTTCAGTTGGATAAGATACAAGCATAATCAAGATCAAACCCCAACATAATTATCTAGAGCCAACTGGAAGTCCAATATCTCGAAATTTACACGTATAACCATCTAATTCCCGACCTTTTCTCTTCTATACAGAGCAGAGTCGCATTGCAGACGGTAATAATTCCAAATATATGACATTCATCTAATCAAATCCACTGATTATCTACTAACTTAGTATTTCACAAGTACCACATAAATCTCAGTCAGTAAACGCAGCCAACGACGAACTACTCGTACATCGGAGTGACAGTCCAACTACGTCAAAACCTAATTGAAATGTTAAATCGGGCCCCAACCAAACCCCTATCAAAATATTAAACGAATCATACATGAAAGTGAACATGAATTAACATCATATGACAAGGAAAAGAAGTGGAATTAGCGAGAAACAAGAAATTACCGGTATCGCCGATGATGATATACTTGAAAAGATATGCGTAAGACATATCAAGGGCAGATCAATGAATATGGATCTCGGAAATAGAGAATTTGAAATTGGAGAAAGATGAAGAAGGCGAAGGCGCAAAGATAAACGAAGACCGGTGGTACGGTTGGCAATATGATCTAATTAATTAATTATGATGTTATTTTTCTATAAGCTGAGAACGAATTGACACTTCAGCCAGACGATTCCAGCGCAGGAAATATGCTTTTAACTAAATCTGTCTACCCCCTCACAACGTATAAGGTATAACCCACCCCCTTCCAAATACATATTCCCTCCCATGTCCCATGTCCCATTTTTACATTTCAAAAAAATTATATTATAAATAATTTTTTCTCTCTTATCATTAATATATCTAATTTTTTTTCTCGACATTATTAATTTATCTCTCATCATTAATATATTCAATAATTTTTTTAATTTTATTTAAACATTTTAAACATATACACATAAAATTTCGTGACATCACAAAGTAGGACATTTTTACTGGGAAAGAAAGAATATTTCAAAATAAACAAAAATATTTCAAAAATTGTTTCTAATCAAAATAAAATAATTTATTATCTTTATAGAGAAATAGAAGCTCATATAAAATTTCACGACCATGCTACATGAGCGCTTGTCTATTTTTATGGTCTCTTTTTATGCAGATATCTGGTTCTTTTCGCATACACACGAAAACATACTTTCTTCTAACACTCTGAATTTTATCCGATCAAATATTTGGGAGAACCGACCAATTGATTTGATCTGAAAGTGTTAAACACGATTTTTAGAGATCCAGTTTATTGTTTTGTTCGTTTCTTGTTAATCTCCCCTATAGTATACTTTTGTAGATATGATAAATAAGATTGATTTAATAACATAAGATTGCATTGTTGATGGAATGTACGATGTATATCATAAATCATGTGTTTTGGATCGACTAACTGACATTTTAGTGATCTAAGATAAAGAGTCGATACTCTAGTTAAACTGAATGATTATTTTCAAGAATATTGGTACAACAATAATTAGGAGATTATATTATTGCACATATTCAAGCATACACTGCTTTTTTTCTTCAATTTTCATTATGCCAAAAATTAGTTGAACGCCATTTCTATTTTTGACCCTCATATTTGATCATTTTGGATCAAATTGTGGGGAGACACGTAGTTGCATTTGTAGAGATCGATCTCTCATGCTCAGTGAATAACGTCCGAATTTAATCGGGTTCAATATCATAATTTTATATTTGATTTGAATATTAACCAAATCGAATCGAATCGAATCGAATATTTATATTTAAATTGGAATCGAGTATATGTCAAATACGAATAATCAAGATCCGAATACCGAATGAAATTCAGATTATTTGAATCCTTGTGGTGAGGTGTGGTTTGTGGTGGAAGAATAGCTTCAATTTGAAGTTTCAGTTGTTAAAATTATGAAGTCTTACGTTTTGAATATTGAGCATTTCACATTACGTATATATATATTATATTTCTTTTTTAAAATTATCAATTATTAATTATATAATGTCATATATATATATATATTAAATATTATCAAATATTTTTTTATATTAAATCGAACATGATTTTATATATGTATTTGAATATTCATTGAATAAAAAAAAATTCTGATTTGTATTCAAATCTCGAATCCAGCACAATTATTTAATTCATTTATAATCCTACTTGAAAATGTAAGAGATCTTCCATTTTTAATTTGACAAAGGGAATTCCTTCGGCTTCTTCATCAAACAGCTCATTTTAGGGATTCAATATTATGTCATCTGTTTGCTTCCTATTCGATTCATTAGTTTGTTCATTTATTTCTAAAATTGCTGGCTTGAAAAGAGCTCAAGCTCGAGACTTCAATATTATAGATCTTGCCTTCCTTCTCCTGATTCGATCTTTCATGTTATTGCTTATGCTTCGATTAATCTAACTGTTCATTTTCCTCTAACAACTCACTCGATGAGAGCTTTTAATAAAGATTTTAGACTAGAACTTAAAATCGATCTCATGTTCGAGATTTGAATGCTACTAGTTGTGCTCGTTATTCCTTAAGGGGTGGTTACTTTGAGTTATATGATGGATTGATAAAAAAAAAATTCATTTATTATTTATTTTGATGTATTAACTAATTTTGAGCTTGTTTTGTCATCTTATTCTTCAAATTGACAATCTTATATTAATTATTCATATAACTCAAAGTACTCCCCTGATAAATGTTTGATGCTACGTTTCAACTCACATGATTAAATTAGATAAATCAACATGAATGCCTCAAAATTCACAATAACAAAGAGATAAATCCAAAATTTGCAACACAAACTATACAATTCAAGCAATATTGATTCTCTAAACGTTTGAAATTACATTTGCAGAGACTTGTTTTTGTAGCAGACGGCCAAAATTAATTATTCCCAATTAATCGACTACCCAAAGTCCAATAATGTTTGTGAATTGCTGCGGCGCCTACACGTCAGCCACGCTCAATTCCTTGATTTTTATTGCCGACGTCGCCCACAAAACATGTTTGCACTTTGCTGTCTCCCTCCGCCGACGTATTTTTTACTTTTTTTATTTTATTTCTTCTTATTTATCGCAAACCCAAACAACAAAACACCAAAAAGCTATATAACGCCAACGAAAACAAACTGAAATAAAGTAATCCCCATCTCTAATTTTCTTTCTAATATAATTGAATAGAGTTTGATACATTCGTAGACATGTCATCATTATTGAGTTATGGATGAAATTACCAATTGATAGATTCTGATTAGAGACTTGTATTATAACTCAACTTCCAGCTTATATACATGCTCCTTTTACTTAGGCTTTATGAATATAACTAACAGATATCGGTAACATAAGGCCTTTCGCCTTTCTTCTTCTTGACGCCTTTGGTCTTTCTTCCTTTTGTAACCTCGTATCTTATTATGTGGTATTTTGATTGCCAAGTCCTTCAAGTCCCTCCCCCTAACCTATAAATAGGCTTAAACATAATTCATCAAACAATATATTTCAAAAGCTCTTCTTTCCTATATTTTACTTTGCATTGTTTAGAAGTTTGTTTGCTTAATTCTCGAAACTCCGTTAAGTTGGCTGGTGCCTAGCGGGTTTGAGGTGCTTCTAGCCGAGACGTAGATTGTCATGCGGGAATAATACGTCATTCTGTGAGCACTAGCCGGGACGTAAATTGTCATGTGGGACGAGCATTTCTCCTCGATTCGACTTGCGGTTATTCGCTTCAATTTTATTTTGTTTTCGGCTGTTTTTTCGATTTCTTACTTTGGTTTATGTTTCTTTATTTTATTTAGTTTCGACTTTTTTGTCTAGTAGATAGCCACCACTTTAACGACTATTTTAACTGTAATTTCCAATAGTCGCAAGACAATATATTTGTACTCTTTGTTAAACAGGAAATATGTCATCCAAAGCTGAGACTGGAACAACTCTCTCGAAGCAAATACTACTACTGCTAACACTATGAAAATGACTCCCATTTCTACTATAAGACTCATGCCACAAGCCAAAAAATCTAAGAAGTTCAGAGGCTCAGACTTCAAAAAGTGGCAACAGAAAAATGTTGGTCTACCTAACCACATTAGGTGTTGCGAACTTCCTCAAGGAAGATGCCCCTAACGTATCAGACGAAGAAACAGACTTCAATATCCGGGTTGCTTATGATTCTTGGCATCAGAGCGACTCCTGGTGCAAGAATTATGTCCTAAACGTCTTAGAGGATAACTTGTATTCCATTTTTGCCGAGAAAATACCTCCAAGGAACTACGGGAAGAACTTGAGAAAAAGTATCGTGTTGAGGACACCGGTATGAAAAAATACGTAGTCACAAACTTCTTCCACTACAAGATGATGGATATTAGTTCTATGGTGGCATAAGTGGAAGACCTGAAACTCATCATCCATGACGTCCGTGCTGAAGGGATGGTCTTACCAGACCAGTTCATCATTGTGGCGATGATCGAGAAACTTCCTCCGTGCTGGATTGACTTCAATAATTATTTGAAGCACAAGAGAAAGGAGATGAAGCCAGAAGACCCATTGTCCGTCTTCGCGTTGAAGAGGACAATAGTTGTTATCTTCAGAAGCCGGGGGGTCGGAGTACTCAAAGGCGAATCTCATCAAGCGAGGAGGTTCCTCGAAAAAGTCCCGTGCGAAAGTAAAAAAGAAGGCAACAATTGGCTGGAAATTTGAAGGCCACTGTTACAATTGTGACAAACCAAACCATAGAGTGAAGGACTGCCGTCAGCCAAAGAAAACGAAAGCTAAGAAAGGCACACACCTTGTCGAGAGGAACTTCGATTAGGACGGTTTGGCTGGCGTCGTTTCCGAAGTGAACCACGTGAATAATCCAAGAGCTTGGTTTATCGGCACCGGTGCAATAATGCATGTTTACTCGGCTAGAAGTTAGTTTTTCACTTACAAGCATGTCGAAGGGAAGAAGCTCCACATGGGCAAGATTCGCCTGAAGTTGTCAATATGGGATAAGTGACGCTCAAGATGACGTCTGGTCATGAGCTAAAACTGAAGGATGTGTTGCATGTCCTACATAATCGGAAGAACTTAGTTTCGGGTAACTAACCTGTCAGACATTCAAACTTGTATTTACGTCTGGTAAGTTTATTTTGTCTAAGTTTAGAACTTTCCTTGGGAAGGGATATCTTTCCAATGGATTGTTCAAACTCAATGTAATGGCGGTGCGCCGTGGAACCGAAATTAATGAGGAATAAAATAAGTTATTACTTCTTCTTTGCATACTTGCTTGATCTTATGGTATTTTAGATTGGACATGTAATTTGAATATTATAAAAATTGGTAAGTAAATTTTTATTACTTATGTTGAAACAAAATTGGTTCTGGAATTGTGCAAATTGTGGTGTTAATCTCGTGGTTAAATATTTGCATAATGTGGTAAAGTCTTTAATTATTAAAATATTGAATAAGGATTTTTGAAGTGAGTCTTCTAAATAGACTCCGCATGGAGTGTGGAAAATGTGGAAAAATACTATGATTTGAAATGCCTCAAATGTGGAGGTTTTAAACATACTAGACTAGTATACGCACAAAAAAATGCGGAATCTGCTAAATTGCGGAAGTGGAAGTATACTGCTTCTGCATAACTGCTAAGTGTAGAAATATTGGATATTAGTTGGTCAACTTCTGGCACTTTAGAAGTGCAGAAGTGACCATTTATGGAACTGCAGAAGTGTAGAAGTTTTGGTTTCTGTCGAAATTCCTAAAGTTCACACATGACGGTGCAGGTCCAACGATTTGCAAGTCTGAATGGCACAAGTGACTGTGTAGGTCTAAAATGCATACTTGATGGGATAGGTCTTGTGAGTCATGTTAAATAGACTAACATGTTTCAAACGATGAAAGTAAGGAACGTTTGAAAAGCTTAAGGGCTTAATATACTCAAGATATCCCCAAGTATGAGGAATATACTGCAATGCCAAAGAGACTTGTTCAACAAGTGGGTATGCGTTGAATGTGGAGGTGGTGGTGTACACACTTTGATGAAACAGACGAATATCACCCTTAAGGCAATTGATCACGTATGAGGACCTAAAGGTTAGAAATTGTGATCAAATGTAAAATGTGCTACAAAGGATTATAGTGGTAACCCAACCATACGATTGGAGATCTCCTGCTATTGGTTCAATGGGACAACGAAGCTATATAAATCTAGCTAGAAAACTCGAAAGATTTTTCAATCTTCACTTGTTCCTTAGAGAGCATTTGAGTGTTATTATCTGCACATGGTAAGAGGTTGAGTCTCTGACTTTTAACAGTTATTGGAAAGACCTCTAGGAGATAGAGTATTGCAGGATACTCCGGTAAAAATCGTCTATATAGGTGAGAAGTGCGGATCGCTTCAAATGTTGTTAATCACTTATGAATCCAAAAGGGTGTTCCATCGCTAGAAACAGAACAAACGTGAGAACTGATGAGTTTGTAAAAAATATTGTGTCAATGTTATTGTCTCGGTATACACCAAGGAGGAATCGTTCAATGTATCACGTCCATCAGGCCATCGATATACCTGATAGTATTGACTATGGAAGGTTCAAAGCCCCAAACTATTGTTTCAAATGTAATGTTATTTCCCGAGAATTGAGGTTTTTGTCTGTATGTTTGTTTGCTTTTCTCATGTGGGGTTTTGTAGGGAATGTTGGTGTGAGTTTGTAGGGCTCTAACCAATATATGAGATTGTTGGAAATGTCGAAAGACCTTTGACCTTTCTTCTTCTTGAGGCCTTTGGTCTTTCTTCTTCTTGTAACCCCTTAGCTATTAT
Organism: Monilaria moniliformis; assembly: GCA_034509125.1. Taxonomy (NCBI): domain Eukaryota; kingdom Viridiplantae; phylum Streptophyta; class Magnoliopsida; order Caryophyllales; family Aizoaceae; genus Monilaria; species Monilaria moniliformis. The sequence continues at coordinate 13,920 of JAYDZE010178444.1, read as the reverse complement.
GTGGTACCTTGATTGCCAAGCCCTTCAAACCCTTAGCCTATAAATAGGCATAAGTGGAAGAGATGAAACACAATTTACCAAGCAATTCATCTCTCAAGTTTGCCGGTGCCTAGTGGGTTTGAGGTGCTTCTACATGCTAGGAGGAAGTCGTTTTACCTTTGGGGATAGTACGCCAATCCGTGAGCACTAGTCGGGGCGTATATTGTCATGCGGGAAGAACGATTCTCCTCGACTTGACTTACGGTTATTTTTTTTAATTTTGTTTTATTTTGTTTTCGGTTGTTTTTCCAATTTCTTGCATTAGTTTATGTTTATCTATTTTGTTAAGTTTCGACTTTTTTTTTTAATCTAATAGAGAACCGCCTGTTTAACGGCTATTTTAATTATAATTTCCAACATCAAATACATAACTTGACCTCAATGAGAAAGTAGTCATTTTTTGTATTTCATCTTCCATTTAAATGTGTTCGTTGTTGAAGTTCTACTTTCCCTTGGTTCATACTTTCCTGTATGAAACACTCTTCTGGAAAAAGTACTACAATCCTATTCGTTAAAAAAATGATAACTTTTTATTATAAAATAATTAAACAATAATTTACATGTGGTTTATTGAATGAAAAATTGTATACTATTAGAGTGCCGAGGGCAAGGACTAGATGATGTTAAACATCAAGACATATATTGCTAAGAAAAGTAAAACATAAACTAGAGTAGGATAAATTTTGCTATATAATGAAGAGGTTTGAAATTCAAATTCAAGTATAGTATCATACAGGCTCTCTTGGCATAAACCTTTGGAGCAGGGAAAAGATGGGCGGATTGGGCCGTACATGCTGGGCCGAAAAGGCTTGCACAACGCAGGCCCATAACCAGATATCAAATGGGCACATCAGCGGTAGTACAAGTTCGTTAGATTCCTTAATATATTAAACTAAAGGAGCATTATCACTTAAATCAATAAGTATTAATAAAATACACTAACTTGTTATATATCATTCCAATTTCTTCATCAGACATGATCAAAGGAAGGACGTCCTGTAAAAAAATATTTTTAGCTGTTATCTAGTAATAATATTAGGAAATAATCTAATTAAAGTAATTAATTAGGAAAAAGAGCCCAGAAAGTTAGTTTGTAACGAGAAGAAATACAAGCCTGTTTTTCCAGCTTCTTACTCCATTTTGTTTGATAGCAGTTCAAAGAAATTAAGAAAGAAAAGTATTCATTAATTACACAAATTACATCCATTAATTGTAGAGATTTGGTAAAACACGAAAAAATAAAAACAGATGGTATCATTAGTTTGTTGTTACGATTACGACATCAAATATATAACAATTTAACACGTATATCAACATAAAAAAGGCAAGTAGAATAATAAATAAATAAAAAGAAAATTATATTACGATTAACGAAAGCAGTAGGCTGAAAAAGATAACTAGCTAGAGAAAGGCTGTGAAATAAACAATTGAATAAAAAAAAGCCCACCAATAAATCCTAATCTAAAACACAAATAAACTACTAAGGCAAAAAAACGCGATTCTCACATGTGAGCAACCACAATCGGACTCCTCACGTAATGGATCCCGTCCGTCCAGGTCAGCCCCCCGGACCTAAACCCCGTCGCCGATCCCTTTGATTTTATAGTAACGGTAAACCTCTTCTCCTCTCCGATCTTCTCGAACTTGAGAATCCTCGGCTCCACAGAAACTCTGAAAAATAGCGGCTGTTTAACGCGGGCAACATATCTGCCCGGCCTCCCCACATTCTTCAGTCTCCTCGTCACCGTCACCGATCCGTTCAGCGACGGAACGGAGATGGAAGGGTAGTTGAGGTTCAAGACGTCGAAATTCTTAGGGCACTCGTAGTCTGACTGCGCTATCTGGCTAATGAGGGAGCGGTTGTAGCCGATGCCGCAGAGGAAGTCGTAGTAGTCGGTGGGCCCCATGTCGTAGACCAGCCCGGGATCCGCGGCGCGGTTGGGTCGGATGTCGCCGGAGCCGCGCGCGAAGGCGTCGGCCTCCTCGTTGTTGTAGTCTCGCATGGGGAGCAAGGTGTTGCCCCTCGTCCGAGAGGTGGTCATGATGGCGGATTTCAGGGCGGCGGGGCTCCACTCCGGGTGGAGCGTCCTCAGCAGGCCGACCACTCCGGCGACGTGTGGGCACGACATCGAGGTTCCAGACATCACGTAGTAGGGAGTCTTGCGGTGGTCCTCCGGCACGGCGGTGGGGCCCACTGCTTCGCTGAATGCCGCGATTATGTTCACTCCCGGCGCTGTTATATCAGGCTGCACAACAAATGAAGAAACAATTATATAAATCTATATATGTATAGTAAGTGAGGTGGATTTACTGTTGCAAACCTTGAGAATTTGTGGAGTGATGGAATTGGGGCCCCTGGATGAGAAAGCGGCCATGAGGGGAGACGGCTTAATACCAAGCACGCCAGTAGGAGGCGTGATTAGGGCTTGTGGATTTCTGTAGGTAAATATATATGAGATAAGTAGAGAAATAAATTAATAGCTAGTGAGATTAGGAAGGCTAGGCACGAACTTGGTAGAATTGATGTAAGCAAAAAGAATAAGGCCGTCGGTGTAGCTGACGTGAGTGGCAGGAAGAAAATGAGCGTCTCCGATCAAGTCATTCCCATCTGTTTCGTTATTGCAAAGAACCATCCCGGCAGCACCTGCACGCGCCGCTTCAATGCCTTTAGAAACTCTGGCATTCTCACCCCTTAAACACACCACTATTTTGCCCGCCACCTTGGCCGAATCCAGTGATTTCTCTAAGCATAGTAGACTGCACGAATACACCATCCAAATTAGAGCTAGTCTATTTATTATAAAACAATTACTATTCTTACGCATTATGTGCAGACACATTGGCAGCTGCAGCATCACCACCGCTAATAAGAGGATAAAAACCGTCGTGTGGCAGCGCTTTACTCAGGCTCACACCCTATAACATTCACAACACATTAACTATACAAACATTTATATATAATTAAATGAAAAATGATTCACACCTTAAGAAGTGAATCGTTTTTTAGTACAACATCAGCCTCAAAGTGACGGTCAATAGTGCTTGCAGCAACGGTGAAAATCCAGGGAGCAACGTTAGAAACAGTGCGCGGTCTAGGGCCGGAGTTCCCGCCGGAGCAGACGACGGCAATGCCCTTGGTGACGGCGTGCAAGGAGCCAATAGCAATGCCGTCGACCATGTAGTCGGCAGGATCGCCGCCGACGGAGAGAGAGATCACGTCGACGCCGTCATGTATGGCGGCGTCAAAGGCGTCCAGCGTATCGGAATCGAAGCACGAGTTCTGATTGATCTCAGGCCAGCAAACCTTGTAGTTGGCGACGCGTGCCCTGGGAGAACCTCCCTTGGCCGTTCCGTTTCCGATGCCGAAAACACTGACTCCGGCCACCATGTTGCCGCCGGCGGTCGACAGAGTGTGGGACCCATGCCCTTCTGTGTCTCGCGGATTGTGCATCGACGGGTCATGCTTCCTGGTGTACGCCTCGTACCCTTTGATGAAGTACCGAGCTCCGATTAGCTTCCTGCATCGCTTCTCTTATCTTAGTATCTACGCATCTTCCATTATTACTTCAAAACTTGAGATTTTTTATTTTAGTTGGTTCTTTTCCAATATGAAATGAATTTGACGAACCCTAATTGGAGGTTTTTGCCTAAAGATTACGCGCCGAAATTGAAATTATTACTGTATTTGGCTTGAAGTAATGTACGGCATAATCATCATCACATTATCATTTATATGTTAAAAACTAGTTTTAGCTAATTACCTATTGCAAAGGGGTCCTGCGCTCTGATTAAACTGACAGATTCCTTTCCACTTTGATGGAATGGAGCCATAGCCTTGGCCACTAAAGCTCTTTGATTCAGGCCAAACACCTAGTAAATTAAAGGCCATGGCAACATCAATAATCAATAATTTCCTTCGAAAAGGCAAGGCAACAGAAACAATTAGCAAAAGTTAGATAAGGACTGCTTTTTTACCTGTATCAAGATTTGCTATGATGGTATCTTCGCCGAATCTGGCTTTCTTCCATATCGAAGAAGGTTTAATCACACCATTATTTTCCACCATGAGAAACTCCCATGAATGTGTTGTGTGTAGCTTCTTCCCTTGATTCAAGAACACAGATACTACTCCCGCTTGCTCTACATTTCGTAGATATAATCAAAAGTTGCAAAACATTTAAAATTGCAAATTAACATGGAATATATATGTGGGTTCTGACATACTCGCAAGTTCTGCAGCTTCTTCCTCTTCGAGAAAAGCAGAAAAACCATTAATGTGCCTTTGATAAGAGTGGATTAGTGCATCTCTAGCCTTCTCTTCACTGCCAGTAGTAATATTGACATAATTAAGCACTGAATATGAGATGGGATTTTCATGATATGTAAAATATTTGCAGACCTTCCTAGAAATGATGATAGCAACTGGGTGTGTGAGGTGGTAACTCGGTGAAGATCAGCAGATGTTGGTTCTGGGCCGTGAGAATGTGCTCCCAAGTAGACAACATAGGACTGATCGATCAATAAAAAGAAAATATAAATATTTAAGTTTTTTATAAGATTATGAAAGAACAAAAAATGATTAATTTGCATAGTTGTACATATTTGATCACCAATTAGAGAGAAGGACAATGTGCACCTTTTTTGTGGCTAAAGCTGGTTGGTGGAACACAGCAAAAAGAATGAATAGTGCCACAAAACTTGGCAGAAACTTGCCAAATGACATCATTGATCTGCTTTTGTCTCTCTTTCTCACTCTGGCTTTCCTTTGTTTTGCAGATGTGTTTTTGCATAAAATGTTTATTATTTATACAGAGGGATGGAGAAAAGGGCGAATCAATCAATTAAGATGTGAAATGCAGAGTCCAAGACGATCAAACAGCTCTAGGATAAAAATAAATCTCAAATGCAGAGTCCCAGAACGATGAACAACTTAATGATGTAATTAAATCTCAAATGGCACGTAGAATTTGCCTCTTCTGTATCTACTTTGATATTTTTTAAGAATTTGGCCGGATATATCTCATTTACAAGATTTTATATCATTTTCAGAATTTGGCCAACTTTATCTACATTTTAATGTAATATATATATATGGATCGTCATCTTCATCTTTGGGCAGTCCATGCACCGTGCCAATTATGATAATCCTGATTTACGCCCAATTAACTTTAATTCATTCATTCCCTTTGAATGACTTTGTAAGTTTTTAAACGTAAAGGGATATATTTTTTCGTTTTGATCCATTTCAAGATTAAATCAATGTTTCCATATATACATGATGATACGATTCAGTTTCAGATTTAGAGAACATTTAAATTAGATAATGATGAGATTTTGGTGTATGATTCCGTGGGATACTCCTAATTAAGAATCTCTATGAAAGATTTCAAACGAATCATTTTTTTGGTAGCGTTTCAAGGAGAGTTGGGACATAAAAAATTAGCAAATGCTACTTAATTTGTTTATAACTCTGACATAAATTGGGATAAATTAGAATCCACAAGGAATTCACCCATTTGCAGCTTAGTGTTATTCATATATTGATAAAGGTCGGTTTAGCAAAAACATAATAATTAAAAATTAAAAATAAAATAAAATTTTCCCGGTCCAATTTCTTCTTCTTTGGGCTTACCTTTGGATTTGAGTGGATGATCCGTAAGTGAGATTGAACCCATTTGTCTACCACGTCGCTTTATTTTGATATACAAATTTGCTATAGTTCTACTCTTTTAGCTAAATTGACGACATTACTAAATTTGTTATTAGGCCCTTTTATGCAATTTCCTTTGTTTGATTGTAAAGTTTATTGTCATAGTACGTTTAAAAAATTATAATAATTTTTTCGTACAATAAGATAAAGAATTGGATTGTTGAATAAATGTTTCATTTTACTATTTAATTTAATAAATGAAAAACATAAATACTGTATGATTATTTGTCAGACGACCTAGTTAGCAAAGATAAGCTACCATTTGGTAAATTTCAGGTTATATTATACATGTACCTAGAAATTAACTTGATTTTTACCAAAACAATTATCTACCCTCAATTTTACAAAATTTCGATACATGGACAACTTTATCACAAAATGCAAACAACTGGCGAAGGTTTGACTTTTTTTTTTTTTCCTTTTTCCTTTTCTATCAGGTATCAGGAAAGAGACATTTGGGCAGTTGATCGCGAATAAAAGAAAAGTATATTTATGCGTGCATGCCTATAAAATTGAAAAAATTAAATAAATAATTTTTGTTGGAAAGATCGTGATTAAAGGAAACGAGGATGAATTCAATGAATGTAATAGAATGGAGATTTTATTTCCTTTTGATTTTTTTCCTTACATAGAGATAATCACACTTATAAGAAGGTGATGAAATTTTACACAATTATTATCAAGCAATATACACAAAAGTTGTTTCTAATCTAAATCCCTAAATTATGAACTCTCTACCATTCAATATGGTATCAAAGCGGATAAATTAGGAACACAGAAATAAACTCATCATCGTTCCGTCTAACCTTTCTCGACCTTGTCCAAGATCAGAACGTACTTGCCACCATCAAACCAACAAGCCATGTCAGAAATTACAGCAACTGAACAAAACCAACCGATTACAAAAGTATTAAGAAACAACGGAAACATAGTCTTAGCCATCAAAACTCGATGGGAGCAATTTCCCGCTATGGTCTAGACTAATTCAAGTAGCCATCGGCAACCGAGGGAAGACATGCCATATCATAGGTCAGCCACCCCCTCCTCGCATCAATGACCCAGCATGCCTACAATGGGAAGAAATCAATCTCAAGGTATTTGCGTGGATCATACAAAACATCGAAACCAGGTCAATTCATAACTTTGTTCAACATCGACCGACCTTGGCTTTATGGAAAAGCCTCAATGTCACATATGAGTGTGGAATCGACCCAATTTAAATTTATGACCTGGAGGTTAGGGCTAACAAAATTAGCCAAAATCAACAAACAATCGAAGACTACTGGAATGACTTACAAGCCATTTGGATGAATATCAGTCAAAGGCATAATTTCCCGATCAGTTGCTGCGAAGAAGTAATTAACCAATACAACATCCATGCCGAGAGCCGCCGTCTCTTCCAGTTCCTTGCCGGACTCACCGAGAGTTATGAGAGCATTCAGAGAGACATCTTGAAGGAGCACCCCCCGCTTTCAGCCTAGGCCGCCTTCGCTCGAGTTCGACGAGAGCCGCGAGGCTCCAAATCCTCAAAACAATGAATGATGGTGGCGACAAGTCAACATCAGGCATCAGATCCGGCTTGGTGGCTCGCATTCCGGTGCCTCTGAAGCCGGATTGGGGCAGATCTATACCGAACAAGATCGAGCAAACCCGAAACAACTCCCGCTCAAGAGGACCATCACAGCAGGAGAATGAGAAGGCTGAAAAGGATAGACTATCATGCACACACTGCGGCATGGCGAGACACAACCGCGAACAGTGCTTTAAGCTCGTCGAGTTTCCCAACTGGTGGGAAGAAGCCAAGCGAAAGAACAAGGGATGAGAGAGGTTGCAATGGGTGAAGGAGGAATTGAGATGGGTGGCGTCGTCGTCGCCATGGGTGGCCCGAGGGCCGCCGAGTATCGGGAAGCACATGTGAGGAGGCGGGGAGGACATCGACTAGGGCGTGGAATGGTGAGGGGGGAGTCTCCAAATAGAGGTATAGGGTTTGGTGATTTATCACCAAACCCTCCATTTTCCCTTAATTATATAAAACACCCCCACAATATCCCTGAATCTGATTTTGGACCTCATACTTATGCTCAAATACACTCTAGTCCGTCCACTTCCCGATAATTGTGTTTGGAACCCCATACTGTTGGTAAATTGCGTGAGACCCCCATCTCTTGTCAAAATAGGTTTCAAATTTTAGAACAAACCTCTATAGCTTGTCCTGCTCAACATAAATCTGATATAAAGGACCAAGCTTGGATATTTGACTGTGGAGCCACTAACACCATGACATATGACCCAGCTGATATTTTATCACCATCTGAATTCCGAAAATCTCATGTTCAAACTGCTAATGGGGAATTAACTAGGGTACTAGGGACAAGAACTGTGGAAATTTCTCCTATACTTTGTTTGTCAAATTGTCTACATATTCATTCTCTTTCACATAAGCTTTTATTAATCAATTACGTTACCAAGAAGTTAAATTGCACCGTAATGATGCAACCTTACTTTTGTGTCTTGCAGGATATCAATAAGGGACTGTGATGCTCGCTCATGCACCGCTCAACGGGAAATGTGGCTTGGCATAGGCATCTCGATCACCCTTCCCCGGGTTATATGAGTTTTCTTTTTCTTACTCTAGTTAAAAATAAGACATTGTAATGTGAGACATGTATGTTAGCTAAAAGTCACAGGCAGTTTCTTAAGTCTAATCATACTCAAACTCAGTCAATTTTTTCGTTGGTTCACTCGAATGTTTGAGGTCTTGCTCCTGTTTTGGGAGGAATTTTTTTTAAGTATGTTCTCTTATTTATTGATGACTGTACCAGGATGACCTGGGTCTATTTTCTAAAAAATAAATCTGAGTTATATGATAAATTTGTGATGTTTTATGCCATGATACAAACTCAATTTCAAACGTGCATAAAAACTCTTAGGTTCGATAACGGGGGGAATATGTCAACACAACCATGAAAACCTTTTTTGCAGAAAAAATGGCTTATCCACCAAACCACCTGTCCCTACACTCCTTAACAAGATGGGGTAGCCAAACGAAAAAACAGAATCCTCCTTGAAATGACTATAGCCCTATTAATTGAATCTCGGGTTTCCCAAAACTTCTGGCCTGAAGCTCTTGCCACCTTTGTGTACCTTATTAATTGCCTTCCCACTAAGGTACTCCATTTACAAACACCCCTTCAGATTTTGTCCCAACATACTCACATCCCATCTACTTTTTCCCTTCCACCACGGGTGTTTGATTGTTCTATTTTTGTGCATGTTCCCAAACATGATTGCACCAAATTATCCCCTTGTGCTATTAAATGTGTTTTTGTGGGCTATGGAATCCAATAGAAGGGCTATCGCTACTATGACCCTCGAACCCGTCAAACTCATACTACTATGAATTGTGACTTTGTCGAAAATGAATACATTTACCATCTTAGTGGTCAGGGGGAGAGTAGGGAAACATTTAACCCACTAAGCTGGTCACCTATGTCACCACATCTTCCTAGAGTGGAGCTAACAGAAACAGTTAACTATTATGTTGTGCAGTCTGATAACACAAATGTACGAAATTCCGAGGCGAGTGCCACTCCAGAATTTTCCCCAACTCAACTAATTTCTGAGGCAATAAATTTTGAACCTGTTGAATTACCTAACTCACAAGAGACGGATGTTTCTGATAACATTGAAAGTTAAGAACATGAGGAAATTGTAGCAAATGATACAGGACGCTATATTCTACCTCCACGATTTACACGGGTGTTTCATCCAAGCGGTACTCACCCGAAAGGATAGGACGACAGTCGAGATACCCCATGGCGCAAGTTACCAGAGAGAGTCTTTCAGAGATAGCCAAAACCTTCGAAGTAGCCTTATATGAGGAAGAAAATATTCCTCGAGCAGTGGATAAAGCCCTCAAATCAGAACATTGGAAAGAAGCAATGAAGAAAGAGATAGATGCTCTAGCCAGGAACAACACGTGGGAGAAAAGTTACCTTCCTGAAGAAAAAAAGCCTATTGGGTGTCGATGGGTGTTTACAATCAAAAGAGAATCAGATGGATCGATTGAAAGGTATAAAGCACGACTAGTGGCAAAGAGGTATACTCAAATTTATGGCATAAACTACGATGAAACCTTCTCTCCGGTAGCCAAGATGAATATCATTCGGGTCTTTCTATCTATTGTTGCGAGTAAAGACTGGCCCCTACACCAGTATGACGTGACTAATGCCTTTCTTGACGGCGAACTGAAACATAAAGTCTACATGGAGGTTTCACCTGGCTTCAAGGCAAAATTTGGAAAGGAGGCATGTAAACTCAAGAAGACTTTATATGGATTCAAGCAGTCGCCAAGAGCGTGGTTTGAGAGGTTTACTGCATCTATAACTAGATATGGATTCAGACAGAGTAACTCAGACCACACTATATTTTTAAAGAAAAATGGAGATTTAGTTACTTGTTTAATTATATATGTTGATTACATGAGAATCACTAAGGAATGATGTTGAAAAGATGGAACAACTGAAGCAAAGGTTATTCGCAAAATTTGAGATGGGGAATCTGGGAGATCTGAAATATTTAGGAATTGACGTCCTAAGGTCTTCTGGATGAATCTTTATTTGCCAGAATAAATACATACTAGATATGCTTGCAGAAACCAGACTGATAGATTGCAAACCTTCATATACACCTATTACTGTGAATCACAATCTACAAATCACAGAAGGATCAACACCTGCAGATCAAGGATAATATCAACGCCTGGTAGGAAAACTGATCTATCTAGCTCATACTCGGCCAGACATTGCATATGTTATGGGTGTAGTAAGTTAGTTTATGCATTTTCCTCAATCTGATCACATGGAAGTTGCTTAGAATTGTAAAATATCTCAAGGGAACCTACGAGCATGGTCATCTGTTCAGGAAAAGCAATCATCTGGTGGTCTGTGGCTACACTGATGCAGATTAGGCAGGTAATCCAGTCGACAAAAGATCTACAGCAGGATACTTCACATTTGTGGGAGGAAACATTATGATATGGCGAAGAAAAAAACAGAAAAGTTGTAGCACTCTCAAGTGCAGAAGCTGAAATTCAAGGAATCAAGAGTGGACTCACCGAGATCATATGGCTACGCAAGTTACTTAGTGAAATTGTCTTTGCTCCGACTCACACGAGTCAGATCTTCTATGACAACAAGACCGCAATCGGTATATCAGAAAATCCGGTCCAGCATGATAGGACTAAACATGTGGAGGTAGACAGGCATTTCATCAAAAGGAAGATAGAGTCCGGAGTTGTCGAACTCCCATATGTTAGATCGGAAGACCAATTGGCAGGTATCCTAACCAAAGCTGTCGGTACCAAATGCTTTACAGATCTTCTGGGCAAGTTAAGTATCGGGAATCCCGTTACTAAATTTGAGGAGGAGTGTTGGAAAGATTGTGATTAAAGAAAACGAGGATCAATTCAATGAATGTAATAGAATAGAGATTTTATTTCCTTTTGAATTGGTTCCTTACATAGAGATAATCACACCTATAAGAAGATGATGTAATTTTACACAATTATTATCAAGCAATATACACAAATGTTGTTCCTAATCTAAATCCCTAAATTATGAACTCTCTATCATTTAACAATTTTTACATACTTTATGAGTTTACTAAAAATATTTTATAAAAAAATTTCAATGTTATACATAATTTAATTAGCAAGTGATGATTTCTGCCGGCTACGTTACTCTGTACATGACATTACAAAAAGTTATTGGTATAAGGTGAAGCTTTGTCGTGCTCAGAAACTCTTTGGGTAATATTTTGGTCATATCGAGGCACCCATCCAAATTGGACTGATATCGATTGCTCTATTAGCCGACGAACAGTTCAAATATTTTTTAGAGGTAGTTAACAATAATTATGAATATAAAGAATGAAGTAGAAAGGGTTAAGCATTTATTAATTTGAAGAAATGTCCGAATTAAATCTCAAGTTGCGAAACTTGGGCAGCTGTGGCTCCATCTTTTGGAAGCCAGCGCTTCTCATCGCACTTTTCTGTATCTTGTGTTGTCTTACCCTTCCACAATTTTCTCTTCCTTTGGCAAAGGAAACATGGAATAAACAATAATGGAGATTAGAATGGTTATAAATATAGCCATAGGAAGACTGGGTGGAGAGACCACCAAAAGTAAAACTATCTTTATGCATGGAAAATATGAAAAAGTTATAACAAGTCCATTTTTGAACTAAATATTTCTGCACTAATGTGATGTGTGTTTTTTCTGGCCGGCCGGAATGACATAGATGGATCTGCCTGGCTCCCTGAATGCCAACTGAGATGAGTTGCCAACGTTTGCAGTTGATGACTTCTTACTTGGCATGAAGGGAGTCATGCAGGTCTAATTAATACACCACTACGCATACATACTTTTTACTTGTACTTATTCTTCGTTGATTTTAATTTACAGGGTTTATTATATGTGCTTCATCTGCAATCAGTTCAGAGACATTGGTAGGTACGTGGATTTCACCTTAATTTCTAATTAATCAAGTTAAATCTTTTCATGAGTGATCAATTTGATTATTGTGCAATGCTTTCAGTTAATTAGTTGTGTGGAGTTAAATGCTTTATTCATCTCTTTGTGGGAATACATTATTGTTCTTTTCAATTTTTAGATCATATATATAAAGGCGATAATATTATCTAGTCGTGTATATTATAAAGACTTCGTCAGTTTTACTTGGATAAAATGTATTTAATTTTATATAGGAAGTAGTTGGCTATTATATATATGCATGTGTGTGTGTTATTAATCTTTCTTCAGTTAGTTAATTATCTTGTCAAATGATTGAAATTCTTGTTTTTAATTAGTTACATCGAATCGAACATCCAAATCATTGGAAAATAAAATCAAGGAAGAAAGCAATGGCACATGGAAGAAAATAATTTAAATTATATAGTAGAAAGTAATAGTACGTGTTCTTAAACTACATATTCCTCTACAGATTCAGTTTTCTTCTCCCCCTCATCTATTATTCCCTTTTTTTTTTTGGCAAAGGTAGAGATGCTTCTCTCTCTCTCTAATAATGTTGGGAAACACTAAGAACGTTTGTACATCCAACCTTCTTTCTGAGTTTGGCGCCCAATTTGATTATGTCGATACCGTCTCCTGTTACGACCACTTCGTTTCTATGCGCCCCCTCAATAGCTATCGACTCCACACCTGTACCAAAATTTCTCAAACTTGAATCCATTCATATAAACTGGAATGTTATTCAAAAAAGGAAAGAAAAATGACTTAGCTAGGTTATTTTTGTCCAAGATCAATTAATTTAATAAATTTTCAACAAACCATTTGCTTCAGCAACGATCTGTAATGCTTTTGCGGGACAATTCGAGCAAGGGACTTGTATATGAAACACGATTTTTTGCTGCAGATGAGACCAAAGAATGAAAAAAGGAGTCAGAAAAAATAAACACTTAATTAAATGCAACTGCATCAATTAAGGGATTTAAACCAAGTTATATAGATACCTTCATCTTTGATGATTCAAAACTGGGGCCTGTTAAAATAAGAAAATAGAAGAGGAAGCCAAGCTGAAGAAATGTAAGGAGAATATGTTAGAAAATGAGGGGTGCAATGCAACTTCCATTTATATTGATTTTAACACCTGCGCTTTACAACATGTACAAATATTGCTTCTTTGATTCTCAAAATAAAAAATAAAAAATTATTGCTTCTTTGGATATGAAATGGTTGTGGTACATTTCTTCCTTAGAGAATAAGTTTTGTCAATCTTGGTTAGGTTTGTGATCACTAATTTAATAACCATAAAAATTACAACTAACACGGTGCAATTGTAGGCATATAGTAAGTCGAGTATCATATTCACAACGACTGATAACATAAATACTACAAGTAATAGATACTGACACCTCAATATTATCTAAGATAAGAAAATGAGTTTTAGAGTTTTTCTTGGATCTAGACAAATAAACAAACAAAAGCAAAGCAATTAACTTACATATGCTCATACACTACACTGCATAGACTACGATTTTTTGAATAAACCATAGTGTTTTGTCATAGACTACGATTTTTAGGACTAACCGTAGTCTATGAGCGTATTTTTTTTCCAATAGACTACGGGTGCGTGAAAACTGTAGTCTATAC
>JAYDZE010178333.1:0-21630 GCA_034509125.1 Monilaria moniliformis | reverse complement strand
GGACAATTACGAAAAATCTCAAAGTCATGATATTAGCGGCTGATTTTCAAACTTGCGGAACTGACCAGAATTTGACCAAACTTCATAGTTTTTCCGGCAATTTGCCCTATAAAAAACAACAAAGTATAATCATTTTTTTTTATTCACAAAACACACTATCTAATTTTTATTAAAACCTGTGTCATATCAAGATTTGCACTATTATTTGGAATACTATATTGGTGTATTTTGACCTAAAATCTTGTCATATCTAACGTCAAATTTGGGAAACTCACATATACCGCCCAAATTATTAGTATCTCAACAAAAAATAACCAAATGAATATAGTTTTTTCTTTCAGTATGTCTTCATCTGTTCTTTTGCCTTTTCATAAAAAAGAGGGGAATTTAATGTTCAATTTACGTTGTGAATTTTTTTTTTGGAAGGGTGCCTTTTATGGATATTTGAACAAACCAAGCCATACATTCTAATTTGTCAAAGTTGAATAGCTTCTATATAATTTCATAATACAACATAAATATTGTTGATTTAACTACATTAAACGGGATCTTAACTTCATTACAATGGCAAAAGGAAAAGACCAATGCTCATATTTTGTTGATGAAACGTGAAGCTGATCCCAATCTGCACATGAGAGACTGCAATTATCTTCTTCTGCTTCAGTCAGACTCTTTTCACAGCATATCTGAAAACAGATTCATGTATATAGACCTAAAGCCTGGAAATTAACAAGTTCCTGAGCTCTCTCCGGAGTATTTTTCCGGCCGGCGATCGCGGTATAGACGAGCGAAAGTAGACCTTTCTCACTTTCTTATAAGGTGCAACCTGCAGCAAACAATGCTAAATTGTGACAACAACAACAAAAGCTATAACATTATCAGTTGGAATATGTTTGGTTCGATCTGATGAAAGCAGCAAGAATGGTGACCTGCTTCGCCACGTAATTCATCACAGCTGCTTCAGAGAGAAAACTCCCTTCTCTGGGAACAACAAATGCAACTGGGATCTCTCCAGCTTCTTCATCCCTGCTACTGCTTCGTACGAAGGGTCAAAATGTCCCGGTCAGATTTGTTAACTAGCAGAAATTAAGGAGCTACTTGAAAACAATATGTGCATGCAAAAGGAAGAATAGAGACTTGTGTAATCTGATTCACTATCATTCACTCAAACCACCAGTTTTGCAGTATGCACATATCTATAAAGCAACACATAGATTACTGTAAGAAAAAACAAAAGATAGTGAGAGAGAAGATGAGAGATAAAAAAGGATCAGTTTAAAAGAAAAGCTTCCCTCCCACATTAGCAAATGAGAGCTCTTTTGTATTCATGAAGAGGAGACAGACTTTCATGGCTAGTTTTTGGCGAAATAAGAATCAGATATGTCTTAGAGCAATTGAGATGACTAATGCACTTTCATGTGGTAATAAAACTTGCATTCTGGAAATTTGATGGCTAGGCAATTAAGGATTTACGTTACGAAAAAATTATGGAAAGGATAATAATGGGAAAAAGTCTTCACTGATCAACACTAATCTGAGTGAGATCCGTTTAAATCATCTGACTTTATGAGTTTTTGTTTCAGAGCATAAGATGAACTAGCAATGACCCCTCAAATAATTGAATCGAACATTTCATAATAACAGCATCTGTTGTATACGCAAACTGCCTCATGTTTGAAAAGCAAGAATTAGTAGGGAAAATGACTCAAAGACAAGCAGATCTGCATAACAATATGCTGTGTGATACGCCACATAAATGAATTTATTCTGACCCGAATGAGATTAGAATCCCAAAACTAATCCTCATCAACGATGACAAAATCCTCACAAAATCATCAAATTGAAGTATAAAATCAGTAGGGAAAACACCATATTAGGTAGGTTCATCACTACAAGATTCATGTCAAACTTTAATGTAATATAGATATCAATTAATGGTCAGAATATCATTCAACAACTTGCCCTTACCCTGTAACAGCCGCATCAAGTACTTCTGGGTGTGACATCAAAACTGCCTCTAAATCAGCAGGAGCAATCTGAATATAACAGAGTGGACCAAACTAGAATCAATAACTACAGTGCAGTAATTCTATATCAAAGTTATATACAGAACAACTAATAACTGCTCAGGTAGAAAACCGCCAGGATTGATGAAGTCGCTTTCAAAGGGATTTCAATTAATAATATTTGAACCGGGTAAGAACTCATTTTCATGTTTATAATCTACTGTTCACCCTGAAAGTTCATGAAAACAGGTAACTGGAGTTGCTTAAATGGCACAGATGGAGGCAAACCTGGAAGCCTTTGTACTTGATGACCTCTTTCAAGCGGTCAATTACGTACAAGTATCCTTCTTGATCAAAATAAACAATGTCCCCAGTATGTAGCCAACCATCTTTGTCGAGTACAACCATGGTTGCATCAATATTATTCAAGTATCCTGTAGCAACAAGATCAGAATATCAATATCAATAGAACTTCTTCGAGTTTATAATATTAATGCCAAAAAAGAGACAACAATTACCTTTCATGTTTCCAGGTGAGCGCAACCATAGCTCACCAACGGATCCTGGAGGCAAGTGAGCACCTGTGACCCAGTCTACCACTTTAGCTTGAACATTAGGCGAAAGAAGTCCTGCAGATGAATATCTATGAGCTCCAATGGTATTGTAGCCACGAGTCGCCAAAGCAGTCGATTCTGTCATGCCATAACCCTGAGCAAAAAATCACTGTCATTCTCTATATATTAATGTTGGAACCAACTACTTATAGCATATGCAGGTTCTAACCAATACAATCATCACAAAGCAAATAGCCATAAACTAAGAAAGATAAAGCCATCTGCATAAAACTGAATGAAATACCTGAATGAAATCAACATGGGGGAGTGTCTCAATCAGTTCAGTTATGCTTTTCTCGCTCAATGGAGCTGCTCCACAACAAACCTGCTTCAAGCTCCGAAAACTACTACCACCACCTCTCTTAGCTCTCTTTGTCAATGCTACCAGTATAGGTGGAACAGAGTGAAGGTGAGTGACACCATATCTCTCAATAGCTCTCTCCATTTCATCAGCATCAAATCTTTTCATAGTGACAATAGTACCCCCCAACGACAACAATCCCAAAACGAATAGAGACAATCCATACACATGGAACATTGGAACAACAGCCAGGTAGACATTCTCTGAACTGGGATAATCATAAAGAGAAGCTTCAAATCTCACAAAAAGTTCAATCATAGCTATGAAGTTCCCATGAGTCAACATAACTCCTTTAGACCTACCAGTAGTGCCCGATGAGTACAAAATCGCGGCAGTGTCCTGCTGCATAATTCTAGGCCTTGATGCCATTGCAGGATCGCTAGAAATCAGCTTATGGAAAACAGAATCATCACTAGACAGAGAGTTGACGTCTAAAGCTTCGGGCACCCCCACTACACGGCACCCCCCCAATGCATTAACTAACTCATCAACTTTACCAATGGCAGCAAATGCTAAAGTTGCATTACAATCAAGAAACTGTCTTTTTATCTCCAACAAACTACTCAAAGGATTCATGGGGGTCACAATTGCACCAAGACTCAAAGCACCTAAGAAAACTATAGGGAAGCAAACAGAATTGGGCAGCAAAATCAAGATTACATCACCTTGCTTCACACCCAAATGGTGAAGACCAGCAGCCAAGGATTTCACCAAAGGTGAGAGCTTGGAGTATGGAACCGAAAGCCCAGATGTCGAATCAACGAGTGCATGTAGCCCATTATGTTTATGTGAGAAAATGAATGAAACAACATCAAGAAGAGGCTCAGAAGGCAGGTTGATAGACGGGTATTTGCTGGAATATATCCCTGTTTGAGGAGAATACCAAGAAGGATTGGAGTCTGTCAACTTTCTTGATTTTGATGTTTCATTAATCCTATCATGTTCTTCTGTGCTCTGCAACTCGACGTGGGCTTTCGACAATGCAGCCATCGAGAGACCGGAGAAGAGGAGGGAGAGAGAGAGAGGATAAAACCCCAAAATGCTTAAATTAAGACAACCATAATTTTGTTCTCGGCTATATAGCGCCGGAAGAGTACAAAGGAATCCGCAGAAAGCACCACGAGATAAGTTGGATATAAACTCAAATATAATCCCACATGACGTGTGATTCGTCTCTCCTCAAAATGTAAAGACAACATTTTTATCACTCAAAATTTTATGTGTCCTGAAATTCGCGGGTAGGCAAACCAACAAAGAGCCAATTTGAATTAAAACCAGAATAAGTTGGAAATTGAGCATATGAATATTTGTGGCTGAAAGCGAAGAAAGTAGAAGAAGATCGTTGATTGATGGAAACTTTAAGGGCTGCTAATTGCTAAGGTGGAAATGGACACGGGAAGAGTGCTTGATTCCAAAAACCTAACAAATACTGTCTAATTTTTTTGATAAATAATTAAATAAATAGACGATTTGCGGTTTTTTTGTGGCTTCTTGTCAGATTATGTGTTTTTGTTAATAATCTTCCCTTCCCTTATTTAATAAATTATAAATGTGTTATATAATTTAGGTAAATTCCGTGCTCCCAATTTTAAGCGCTTTTTAAAAAATGTTTCAATTTTTGTTTTCTTTTTAAAAATTTCAAAATTTTCTGAAAGTTTAATTTATTTCCCGATTAATATATTTCGGACACATAATAATAACTCAGCTCGCCAACTACTGAAGTGTATATCTTTTTTTTTTCTTTTTTTTGCAGCTCACGATCTGAATAATGTCGTTTTGCATCGTTTTGTAAAAAAACTAGTGAATCAAGCTCATTCTCGGTGTGCTGGGTTTGGAGATGGCTATGTTTAAAGGTCGTGGCCGGAGAGAAAGATGGTTGCTTGGCCACTGTTGTTCAGCGTAAAAAGGAGGAATGAGAGACGACGATGACGAAAATATGTTTAATTGCTGCTCTCGGCTGAAGCAAAAGAGATGAAGTGAGGCAGCGGTGAATCTGACCCGCTGTTGGTGCCTTGGTGGCGCCGTCATGAAAGAATGATTCTAAGTGAAGGAAAATGATATAGACTTTGAGGGAGAAGGCGGATAGCAGACGCGCTGGCTGAGCCGCGATGATGGATAGAGATTCTGAAGGCGAATCTCGTTGGAAATCGAAAGAGATAAGTTATGGATTTTTGGGGGTGATATAAATCTATTGCAAGTTAGATACTGAGGAGTTTCATCTTATTTTCTTTGCCTTCTAACGATCCGACTGCTGCTCATACGTTTCAAAGATACGATATGTTAGGGTATATAGTGAAAAGCAAGCTTTGGGCTGCTTTGTATTTGTAAAACCTTATATCCCAATTTATGAGAATATTATTGTTTTGTCATATTGATTTGTTTTCATATTGTTTATTTTATTATCTATTACGATTAAGCAAATGTGTTTAAGTCTTTTGCATTATAAACTGAGTGGTGATCATGTTATCACTAAAGGTTCCTTAGTCGTTCTCTTGCAAAAGAAAAACTAAATTTCACAACCTACATAGACTTAGACAATCTATCACGAAAGGTTGCAGTGTCAGTCCAAACGTTTACTAACCTTGGTAAACAAAAGACACTGGTGTGATATAGCACTGAAAGGATTCACGTTAGATAAGTCTTTCTTGCTGATTACTGAAAGACGAGGTCTAAGTGATTATTTATTTCTTAATCTTTGCATATAACAGTGAGCATACGTTATTGATCATTAACTTTTTTAATTTATCAAAAGGTGATGGCTTTTCGTGATCTAAGAATCCTGATATCTTGGACAATGGTAAATTAATGACTAAGAGGTGCTAGGATTGTTATTGCACTGAATCGTGTCCTGGAGAGTCCAAGTTGATAATATCCCTAAGAGGAGTTCAATAAAAGGTTTTATTATACAGAAGCTCGACCGGCTTAGAATTTATTCTAAAGTATAATAATAAAGAATTTTTAACTAGAGCACTAGTTGTAAAAGATATTAATTAATTAAAACCAACAAAAAGTTTAAATTAATTAATGGATATTGGAATTTTAAACACGGAAAATAAATTAATTAAAAAGGAAGCCATATTTTATGTAATTTAGATTTGGACATGTAAGCCAATATTAATTTCTATAGTGGTATAAATTAATATTTTGTTGGACATATATTAAATTGTGGCTCAATTTAATTAGTTAGAGCCCGCCTAGTCCAAATTTTCTTGGATCCCTATTCTGGCCCATTAAGACTCTATATACAGAAGAAAGAAATGAGAGAAAACAACCTTAACCTAAAACAAAGTTGTGATTTTCGAAAATCACTAGCACACACTATTCACATTTTTTGAAAATCACTAGGGTTTATTCATAGTTTTCACTTTGTTCTCTCATTTTCTTTCAAGTTCTATAGGTTTGATAGTTTTGTTCCACCACAATATTCAAACCTATGAGTAGGGAACGAATTAGAAGTTCCGAGGTTGAAATTATTTTCTACACGTGGAGAAGGAGCGAGCATGTAAGATCTTTGGAGATCTAAAAGGTAAATACTCGAAAACCAACTAGAAAACATGTTTCAGGATTTAATTCTATAAATTGCATGTTTTATTTGCATTCTAGAAAAGTAGGTACAATTAAATTGGCTAAAGAACTTTCTTATATTCTAGTAGATCTCGGATAGGAAATTCCTTCAATCGAATAATTAAAATCCTAACACGATCCACTAGAGCTTTGTATTATTCCAAATCTTTGGAGGGGTCGATCTTCATTTAGTAGCCTCATTTGCTTACCATTGAATTTCAGCGTGATCAATATTATTGCCATGGCGAGGAGGATGAAATGGAAAAAGCCGAAATGTATTCATTTGGGAGTTGTGATGAGTATCCGTTTTTTTAGGCAGCTCTGACAATTTTTTTCACGGATCCAACATCTTTATAGTTCATTAGCAAGTTCTTGAAGTACTGAGTAGATGTATCTTCAGGAAATCCCATGCATTGTTTTCAATGGGAAGCACCCATTTGTCAACACGGGGCCTGGCTCTTAGCTTTGAAAGAATATTTCTGTTTATTTTTCCTCTTTTGATAAAACTCAACAGTTGTCATCATTTTGTATCTCTTCCTCCCCTCTTTATCTAATTCCTCAGCAGTTATCCCATATTCTCTTATGCATGCTTCGTCGCATTTTTGTTAAGCTTTAGCTTGGAGTTGGGGGACATCTTTACTGAGCTCTGCCCTTCTAGCATCTCATGTCTGCTTTTCTTTCCACCAGATTTTTATTGCATCTTCATTGCAGATTTTTGTCCCGTGATATCCATTCCAGCAGAGCAATAAAGGTGATGTCCAATTCCCCAGTAACTTTTTTCAATTTTCTTTTGGCCTCAGCAATTTCAGTATCTGCACTTTTCCCTCCGTGCTTCTTGGCCTTTTTATCTTCTTGCTCAACTTTTTTTCAAGGCTCTATAAGCCTTAGCCTCCGCGGCCTCTTTGTCTTCGGCCTTTCCAGCAACTTGAGTTGTTCTTGCAGATTCTTCATCTCCCTTATCTGTTCTTTATCAGCAGTGATCAATTTTCCTAGCTCTTATACATACTCATCAGAATCTCTTTTTTCGTCGTTCTTTTTTTCAATACCAGCTTCCACATCAACATTATCAGTCACTACAAAGCATTCTCAGTGGCCACATGCTCTATCTCTTCCCTTTTTTGGCATTAACAAAATTAACAAGGGAAATGAATGCTCTATCTCTCAGTGGCCAACTGTTTCCTCAAAAATTTCAATTCCAACAGCTTTTTCCTTGGCGGTTTGGCGATCCGCCATCTGCGCTAGAGTCAGATTGAAAAATTCGTTGGTTTTCATGGATGTCTTCACAGTTCTCCTATGTGATGCTCTTATCATTTTATGCTTATTGTCGAGCTTGATCCTGTTGTTCTTCTAGAATCTAGTCTAGACATAAAAAAAAAGTTATAGAAAATGGAAACCCCAATTGATTGGCTTCTCCTATACAACAAAGCAGCCATCACTCGATGTTGTCCTGTAGAAACTTGGTTGTAGGACCAAAGTAAGTTGTAGTAGTACCTGTAGATTATGTGGATCATCATCCGGTACTTAGGTTCAAACCACATCCTCAGATAGTTTGGCTTCAACATCCTGGTCATGCAGTTCTAACCAAAATAACTGTCGAGATCAGAAGGCATGATTCCCTCTTGTGGAAACCGGAAAACCTTCTTTATTATCTTCCACATTAACATTCAGTTTGAAATATGTATTCTGTAGATCATGTTCACAAAGAGTAATAGAAGCGGGAACCCTGTTCTTCACTTCGTGTTCCAAGGTGGAGTATAAATCTACCACCTGCTCGTTGCAGTAGAACCTCGGCTGAAAGGTGACGAACTCTTTCCACCTACTCATTTTACAGATTTCTTGGATCTCAGCCACTTCTCGACTTGTAGAATGGAAGGTTGAGTTGGAGATAGTGAACTCATGATTCATCTTGATGGTTTTGGGACTGTCGGGATATTAAACTGGGGCTTCAGATTATGAGGCCTTCGAAGATTTCCTTGGTGCCATTTTTGTTAGTTTAGTAAAAAAGATAGAGAATTAGGATTTGGGGATTTGCAGACAAAGCTTGAAAGAATTTGAAAATGGAAGTTTTGAGATTGTGGGAAGAAGGTAAAAGTCATGGGGTTTAAGATATTGAATTGGCAGGACATGTGGGTTGCGCGATCGCGCCATTTCCGCCCTTTATCTGTTAAACTTGTCACGCGCGGCGTGTTTGACAGGACCACATGTTGTTTTTCTCCACTCTCTCACTTCACTTTTCACGTTACTCTAATAAGCATTAACTGCGATCATGCACACTTAGGAATAAACCTTGACACTCACAGTAAATAATTAGCTTTAAATATGTTTTACATAAATGCTACAATAACTTTCAGTATATGAAAAACTCACTCATCAACTGAATGTAGTAGTTAGTAAATACCATGTGAAGTGCTGAAAAGTTTCAGTATGCGAGTTGATACTAATTCCCCCTTGAATCAGTATTCGATCCTCAATATTTCTTTTGAGTAGTGGTTCCCCCCAGAACTGAACTTTTCAACAACTAACCACTATTCTAGATTTAGTAGTCCGAGTTTTCCACATAGCATGTTGAGTGTTATGTTTTTTCCGTTCAACAACCCCATTTTGTTGACATGTTCGAGCAACAGATATTTGGAGCGAGATACTCCTTTCTTCACAAAATTTTTGAAGTTACTAAGTTTATGTTCCTTGGTCCGTTCGAATACAGATAATTAGTTTCTTTCTCTTTACTGATCCTCGTCAGTAGAATAGGTAGTTTTTTCAGCATATCACTTTTTCTGTGCATGAAAATAATCCAAGTAAATTTAGAAAAATCATCTACGTCTTCAAGAGTATATTTTCTATTATTATAACTGACTGGAGAAACTGGTCCAAAGAGATACATGTGCAGTAGTTGTAAGACTCGATTAGTAGATGAAACAACTTTGCTCTTTAAGGAAGCTCGAGTCTGTTTTCTCTTTTAACATGCTCCGCACACTTGATCCTTGTGAAATCCTATACTTGGCAGCCCGTTGAAAAATGAATATTTTGTCAGTTTATTGATGGTCTTGAAGTTCAAATGGCTTAGCTTTCAGTGCCACAATCAATTGACTTTATGAGAGGATTTTGAATCTAAGCACATGTTTAACGGGCATTATTCCCACTGAACAAAATAGAGATTGTGTCTCTTTGATATTTTCAACACAACTTTATTTGACTTTCTATTATTGTAAATTTAATTTTTTTAAACTTAACATTGAAATCGTTATTTGTGAAGTGGCTAATAGATAGAAGGTTATATGCTTAAGACCAGAAATGTAATTGGCATTCTGAGTTTTAGTGGTACCAATCGACAAAGTACTGAAGCCTATGGTGATTCCTATTGAATTTTTGCCCAACTGCATTTTTCCTCATTCTCTTTTTCCGTAGTCTAAAAGATATTATTTGCAGCCCGTCATGTTTCTCGAACATCCGTTGTCGATTTGCCACAGATGCTTTTTGGCTGGAGTATCCTTCTTTTTCTCGCTGCTGACCAGCGTAACCTACAAAAACTAGATTTTAGGTACCCACTTGAGGTTGGTCCTGAAAAATTAGTTTGTTCTTTGGGGATTCAGATTTTTCGAATGATTATGCTATTCTGTGCTGGTTGAATTTGTTTCCCATTGAAATCAATATTTATTGTCATTTGTTCTCAAGCAAGACTTTCAGCAGCTTGCAGCTTTTCTGTCAATTTCAAGTTGGATTTTATTTTTGATTTGTACATCTTCATAAACAATTTACGGTCCTTCAGGATTTGCTTCATTTTCTTCTAATTGAAGATGTTGCCTTGAGATTTTGGGTCCTGCTCATAACATGCAGTAGAATGAGAATTGTTAGAAAAAAAAGGTTGAGAATTTACCTCGGGTTCATCGAACCCATTGTCAATGGCCACCATGCAACTGTCATCGCAGCTGCTGATGTCCCATGCTATAAATATTGATGCTCATCATCATCACTTCCTGAGGAACTATTGAATGTGCTTGATGAATTTGTCTTCTCCACCATTAAAACTTTCTTCTCAGTATATTTCTTGTCTCACATGACAACTCACAAGCAACAAGATAGGACAATTCACATATTTTTTGTTACGTAAAAATATGAATTATCTGGGTAAACCTAGCTAATCGAGCTATACCCAGGATGCCTAGTTAAACCAGAACTGCTGGTTCAAATTGGAACCGGAACTGAAATTACTAGTTTCGGTTTTTAACCGTAATCAGACGCATGCAGATTAACCAAAATTGGTCGGACGATTCTACTAGTTCGGTTCCGATTTCAAGGAGGAAGGAACCGAAACCATCGGTTCCTCAGTTCAACCACCGGTGTTCGACTTTGCATGCAGGGGGTGATAGGGTGCAGGGCTAGGGGTGGCAATAAAAGCAGGCGGTTTTCTGCCAAAACCGCCGGTTTTGACGAAAACCGGCTAACACCTTCTTTAAAAAAAAAATTAATTCAAATTCAAAATTTTCCCGCTCAATTTTTATCTATAAATACCCCCATCATCCTCATTCTAACTCATTCCTCTTGTGTTAACAAGAATTCTCACTTCTCAATCTCCAATTTCTCTCATCTCTACTCTAATTTATCTCCATTTGTTCAAGTTGTGCTTACATTTACTTACTTTGTAGTATCAAATATCAATTATACTCACACACATTTACATTACATATACACATTTATAATATCAATATGTATTCTTCACGTTCTAACCGTGCTGATAAGGGTAAAGGTGTTGCCCAAAATCAAAGTGATGATGCCTCCCATATAAGATCAAAGAGACCATCACGCTGAGATGCTCAAGAGCAACTCATTTTATTAGATCAACAACTTGCTGCCCGAATGCAGGTAATAAGTTTGAAGAAATTGTATAATTTATTAATACCTAAAACATTTTGTTAGATTATAATATGATAATTTCAATACAATACATGATATGTTTGTTAGCGGAGAAATATGTTGCATTTGATGCCCTGACGGGCATGAATGCCATGAACATGATGAACAACCCCAACTTCTTTCAAGAAATGTCCAATTTCTTCTTCAATGCAAGTCCCAATGACTTCAATTTTCCATCCAGGGACGAGGTTCAACAACCTTCATCATACCAAACGGGGGTGACCAACGTCAATATTCGCCTGGTATAGAAGAAGAAGAAGAAAGAGGAGAAGAATGAGAAGAAGATGAAGAAGATAAAATGGTACCACCACCACCACTAAAGGAACGAACTAAGACATCCAACATCTCTGTGAAACATTTTAAGAAGGTGGAAAATAGAGATTTCAATTCATCATCCTGATGCTTCGAAAAAATTCACTGTGTATTGCAACTATTGTAATGCAAAAATCTACACACGGTGGGGGATACGGTACGTTCATCAAGTACATGGAGAAACATTACCCGATCGAATTTGGGATCAGCTCAACTCAAACTCAACTAAACTATCAACCCACCACGGGTTAGCATAAACAGGTACATTTTTTTCTTTTTAAATATGACCATAAAGGTGCAATTGACATAATGACTAGATATGCTATTATGAAACATTTACTTTCTAATGCATATAATGATGATTAATACGAGTATAATGTAAAAAATCATATAATCAATGTGCTAAAAAAAGTAGAACTTCATTGACTAGATCTATAGTAAGACAATGTATGGACAAAAAATTTGAATTAGCAAAATATTTGTGAACTTAGATCACAAAGTTTCAACTTGTTTCGATATGTGGATTGATGCATACTACAAAAATTTCTATATGGGGATTACGGTTCATTTTATAGATAATAGTTGGAGTTGAACAAATGTTTGATTGCATTTAGAGAATTTCCATCACCACATACTGCTCAAGTTATAGCTCAATTAATTTTATTTTGTGTTGGTTTTGATAACGCCTCTGTTGATATTGCTAGTATTTCTGCACTAAATGATGCATGTGCCTCTATTATTAATGAACAATATCTTCATGTTAGATGTATATGTCATATTTTAAAATAATAAAAAAATAAGATATACGAATTTTTTTATGAGTAGATGGAACTCCACTTGTGACATGATAAATTCAACATTGGAACATAAAGATTATTTACTTGATTTTTTTAGAAGTTGTAATGATGTAGAATTGGCTCAATGCATGAAATTATTTAAATTATTTCAATCTTTTAAAACTGCAACTGTTGAATTATCTGGCGTTTATTATTGTACTTCTGTTTGTGTTTTAGAGCGTTGCATGTATATAGCAGTAAGTTTTAATAGTTGCATGAAAAAAGTAGTCAACAATTACAACTTATAATATTTTATATGGTACAAAAGTAGCTAAAATATTTTAGGAAAATTCCAACCATATTTTTAGTTCCTAAATGCTTAGATTCTAAATGGAAACTAGCCCGTGTTTTTAAACCTTTTAGATTGTTATTATGAAAGTTTCCAACTGTTACCTCTAGCGAACTTAGCACAATTAGATTTAGACGTTGGAGCTTCATTTGAGTTAGACCTTTCAAACCTAGATCAAGTTATATATGATTTCGGTCAAGCCTTACGTGTGCCCTCTTTAAGGATTATGAAACAAAATATAATAAAGTTCATAAAATAAATACTTACACTTATACTTCTAACTTGGTAACTGTGGATTTAACTTAGATATAGATTGTAACGACCCAATAGCAAGGAAATTAGCATCACTATACACCGATACAACATATTGGGAATTTTTGTAGTTCTCGCTTCCACCATTGCTGTCGAGCATGCTTTCGGCACTGCCGGTTGCGTATTTGACGAATTCAGGAGCAACATGTCGACAACAAACATGGAAGTCACCATGTTGCTTGATTATTGGCCTAAGGCGGAAATGAGAGCTCAAGAGCCGGAATGAGACGTTAGTGTCGAGAGCAACAAAGAAGACTTTACCGAATCCGAACAATTTGGGCACGAGTGAAGGTAAGTAAAGGTAAGAGAACTACGTGGACTTTGATTCCTCAATGAGGATACGTAGACAACTCAATTTAAATTGTTAAAGTCTAACTTTAAGGATTTAAAATGAGCGCAAGTTCTTTTCATTTTTCCCCATTTCTTATAAATTTCTAAACTTGTAATTTGCAATTTTGCAATTCTAAATTCTACTTTGTAAATTGTAATTGTAATTTATTTATTTTATTATACTTGAAGTCTTAATTAAACATTGTAATTGTTGTAATTTTTTAATCTACATTCTACACATTCGAATTATTAATGTAATTACAATATTCAAATTTCAAATATTATTTTCTTTCATTATTTGTCTTATACTCTTATTCATTGATCAATTGATTAATTACTGTAATTTATACTCGTTTAGTCGTCTTTGATTTCAAATTTTAATCAATTTGAAATAAAAAATATATACAAAAAATTGCCAGAGCTGGAAATCGGAACCGGAACCGGCGGTTTTCAGTTTCAAACCAAAACCGCTTAGCACCCCATGGCTTGGTTACGGTTCCCCATGTCCTCGGAACTGAAACCGGCGAATGCGGAACCGTCCACGTCCCTAACTACACCTACTTAATTAGTCATAAAGATTATAAAATCAATTTATTGTTCTGTTATGAAATTTTCACAGCACGATCTTTTATTTGTTTGAATGCAGTTATTTTTAATGATACGTTTCATGACATACCTTATGAATTGTATATGAAATGATGATTAATTATATTCGATCTAGTGATTGATATTTACTTATTTAGTACTATAATGAAATAGTAAATGTAGTACTAAAATATAATTTAATATTTCATATATGTTTCCTAATCCATTAGTCTGGATGCATTTATTATGTCATACATTAAGTTTCCATTTTATAGACATAAGGATTTTAATTAAGGGAGAATACTATTTTATACTTCAATATTTGACCTTTTCACAATCGTACCAATGTAATGCAAAATTACAATGCCGCCATGACCGCCATCATTCGCCAATCAATTTTTGTTTGTCAAATATCATATTGGGCATATTTATAGAAATGTTTAAAAATTGATGAGAGCCAATTTATAATTTATTAGTAATTAAAGTATTACTAAAAAGAACTTTTAGCCAATGACAAAATTTGATATATACAGAAATTGAGAGCAACAATGTCGGGATTGCTGAGTGCCAATTAATAATTTCTTAGTATTTAAAGTATTGTTAAAAAGAACTTTCAGCCATAGAAAAAATTTGATATATACCGAAATTGAGAGCAACAATGTCACGGTTTGGAACTTTTGGGTTTGATTACCCTTTTTTGAGGTAATATTCAATTATTCTTGTGAAAATCCTACACCGTAAAGCGATGAATCAAACCAAAGAATAAACAATTTTTAAGCTACTAAATTGATTCAAGGTTCAAGATTCACGAATTTGATCGAACATTTCCATAAAATAAACTATTGTATTCTCTAAAATTATAAAAAACCACTAAAATATATCAAATAAAGTTTAATCATATACATATATATAATTATCACCAAGAAAAAAAAATCCTTCCTCAGTCCAAAGGAAATAGTCATAAGAGCTCCTAACACAATTTTTAGTAATTATGATTGAAATATAAGACCTATGCTTTTTTTAGGCAAAGCAAAAGACCTATGCTAATTGTAGTGTTAACTATAGAAGTGGTAAACCATATTATTGTAGAATATGTATTTAAGTTGATATATTAAATGTAATATGTATTGATTTGTTGTTAGATTATATCTATAAATTGAATAGGACTACTTCTTGTGGACACATCGAAAGAAAAGTTATGACTATTTTTGTTGACGAATGGAATATCACGCACAAGTTTATTGAGGAATTTGCTCACAAGTTAGTAGTCGAGCATTGTCAAACTCCGAATCACATGCCAATAAGTCTTACGTAACGAATCCAACGAGCTTTCAAGTAATCAAACTCCAAATCACATGTTCATTTACAATCCTAACCATACCATACTTTAAATGCATTTGTCAAAGATTTGGCATGTACATAAATTTCATGTAATTATGTAGTATTATATTATCAACACAAAATATTGATTAAAGCGCTTCAAATAGTACAATAGCTATTCATTCTAAAATGGAGCTTTATTAACAAATATTAATCAGAGAAATATGAATTTAGAAAAGAATATACTCTACTCTGCAAAACATTTTTTTCAGAACTCAGAAAGCCTCAATGCTGATAAAAAAAACCACCTGCTGAGATTGGTCCTATTGAATGATTTCGCTTTTAGGTTCCAAAACCCGGTGCTCATATTTGGCCCCTTCTTCTCCTAGGGCGGCCAGTGGTTGGTGGGTGGGCCGAGGCGGCTTCACCACCAGCCATTAAAAGTTGTATCACCACACCAGAGCTGCAAAAATTGGTACAAATCTGAGCTTTGCTTATACCTTTTTTCTGTATGGACATGATACCAGCCAGTTTCATGGCCATTATATAAATGGGATAGAAGCATGAGAAGATCCATCAATAGCAAGACCATGAGGAAAAACGATCAAAGAAAAATAAAGATCAGCACTAGATGTGTAGGTAGGTTGACAAATAACATCATCGCTCAAAGCTTTAAAAAGTGCATCTGATTTCTACGGAAACCAAGTGAGATATGAACCGAGAGCTAACACTGTCCTCCGTGTGGTCTTACATCAATGAATCGATAATACAATTACATACAACTCAAAAACAAAACCAAAATTCATAAAACGCCTAATTTACAACAAAGAACAAACAAACAAACAGCAACAACATCAATTTCCTGTTTGACGAATCAAGCTAGCTAACAGAGAACATGAGGAAACGAGATTAGCAAGAACTCACCTCCTGTGCACACTTAGCTAATACATGATGCATTAGAGATAGTTGGATGCATTGATCAGACTGCTGAAAGACTGGCCCATTTTCCAAGTTCATAAGGATCAGCATAATAGTACAACTTAACTCTGTTCGCCAATGACAACCCTGCAGCCCATGGATACGGTCTGTATTCTGGGTCATCTTGTTCTGCTGGGTCATCTGAGAACGCAGCAATATCTCCAAGCAGCCGAAATGTCATGCGGCGAGTGCTTATCTGTCTGGGGAAATTAAAGTACATGGCTGTGCCAGCCTTGACTTCTGGTAGCCGATACTCAGCAACAGTCACCATATTGTGGGACTCCTGTTGAGAGAAACATGGTGGCTCAGATCATGTCTTACAAAATCAAAACATAGAAGATAAGCTAGGTGTTCTCAACTAAATTATGCCATCTTCAACCTGATATCCCATCTCAGTTTCAGTTTTACTCTCAATCCATCAACTTAGTTTGAAAATGCACGAGTCAGAGAACTTTCATCCTAACATGGATCTTAGCCGTCTCATATATGTTATCTAGAATAACCCCCAAGGAGTCAAGGACAAAAAGAAATGTCTCTAGAGAATCTACAAACCCCTACCACAAGATTTAGTAAGGAACCTGCAATAACAGCTATTATTTCTAGCTGTGCATAAGGTTGTCCTCATTCCGCTTCTCTAGCACCTTCACTTTGTCCAAGAGTTCATCATAATTAAATATATTAATTCATGTTTTTAATGAAAAAAATTAATCCTACTTTAGTGAAATATATATCTCCATAAAAACAATTTGATTCATGGCTTTACAGCAAGCATTTATACTTACAGAGTCTGTTTAATATTTAGCAAGTAGCTGCCAATTCTTTGCATCATTTACTAACACTTACCATTTTTGTGGACATTTCTGACTCAGTCATCACACCAGATTTATAGCTCTCAGTTCTCACGTCTTCCTTCATCATGCCCTCCATGTTACTACCTTAGATCTATATTAACAGCTCTATTTATATAATTCCATATTCTCTTCAACTGATGAATGTTTCAGAACAATCGCCATGCAAGCTGTAGCAATCCCCTTTTCAACTACTTGTTTCATTTTCTAAGTCTATATAAAACCTAAAAGCTAATATACAAAACCATCTAAATGGATGTAATCAACTACAAACTGTCAAATCTGAACTGTATATGGACAACTATGTCCTGTCTAAACTGTCCTTATAAGATATGACAGGAATCAATTGAAAATGCTCAGTGCCTGGAAGATTTCAGTTTTTATCTCATGGCAATCAACATATCCTGATCCTCGATCATCATCCCCATTCCACATTTCTTGTTTCTGGTAAACTAATGCGTCCACTGAATACATCTGAATACTAACAACTTTAATAGGTTACTTCCACACCAATAAAGAATACCCATGAGATGGTATGAATGATGGCAGAGTTCTATAAGGCAACCAAGGCTTGGGTCTAGGCAGCCTTTAGCCACCCCGCTTTAGGGATAGACTGCCAGTCTAGGTGCTGGGTATGCTTAGGCAGGATCTAGGTGCCCCAAGCAGCCTCTAGGCACCCCGGGCAGCCTTTATTTCTCCCTGCTCCTTTTTTAAGACATTGTCAAATGGCATTGTTCGAGGCTTCTCTTTATTATATATATCACTAACTAACACCACAATACATTTTTTAATCTTTTACATAGCACTTACTATTTTGCTTATGTAGCTTTAATAATCTCATAACTTTAACTATATCCAAAAGTATACAGTTTATGTATGTTAAAACTCAACTTTTTGTTTTTAAAAATATAAGCTATAACATCTAAAGATCAGTAAGTGGAAAATTGTTAATACCATGAACATAAATTGAAAACCTCCTATTTTGGGCTCTGCTTAGATCATCTCCAACTGTACCCTACTCCATTGAAGAGCACACTCTAAAATAGAGTAAAATACACCTTTCCTACTCCACTCTATTTTGTAGTTAGAGTAGAGTTTCGAACAGTGATATCAATATTCAAAATTCCATACTCTATGTAAAGCAATAGGTACAACTGTGCAATTAATCAAGAACATAATTACAATCATGCTATTCTATAGAATTATTATTTGGTTCACTTTATGTGCTTTTCTTTTCTTTTCTTTTCTTTCGCCTCTTAGTTTAATTTTATAAATTTAGTTTATACCAACAAGAAATTACATCAATAAGAAGAAACATACATTACATATTTTCATAGGAATTGTCTAGCTAGAACATAGAAAAAGAGGTAGGATACAAAGGACTTTGATATAAAGTATATGGTAGGTGAAGATTTGTGAGAGAGAATATAGAGAGATCTGTATATTAGAGTATAGAGTACTGTGCAACAGCGTTTTAGATTGGAGATGGTCTTAGACTTATCTAATCCATTAGGTGCTCCAGTTGCTGGGGCCTGGTCTACAGCCTACTTGCTCCTAGTGCCTTTTAGAACACTGAATAAAAGAGAGCTAATGCCATAACATGGGGCCACTTGGTGAAGTTGGATTTATACAGCGGGTCTGCCCTCAAAGCCAATTGACAGCAGCAAATGGGATTATCTCATTTGGTAGCTAATGGGAACGTTTAATCTGGCTAGAATTAATCTATAGCTTGGATTTTGACCCTCAAAGAGGCCCTTTTTTACCATTTCATATGCTAAAACGAATACTTATAATTTCTAATACACCATTCCAAATGCAATATAATTACCATTTGCTGCATACATAAAAAGTAAAACAAAGGGATTCATCTGTGTCAAGTAAGGTATATTGTGTTTCACTTTTCCCATATTCTGGGGATGAGAAATTTTGGTAATAAACAACTTAAGAGCACAAATTATGGGGATGACTACCACATCTAGTACTGTTAACAAACATGGCAATATAGTCTATGGTATAGATAAATATTAGCATTTTTTAATTAATAAAATTTAAACTATGGATGGGTTAAGTTATGTGAATTCCAAATAAGGTGTGTGCTGCTAAGATCCGTAAATCCCATGAGTAATCACAGTATGGTAAAAAGACAATCTCAAGCCAAAATAAATAGGCTAGTTCCTAAGCAACATTTAGTTTATGAAAAACAATTAAGCAGCACAACAACAAACATCTTTGATACCTGGAGGGCGGATACTTGAATATACAACACAGCAGGAGAGATGAGCCTCTCTTCTATAAGATGGTTCCTACCCCCTAAATCTAAATCTGTTGAAGTTGAATGATTTAAACGGTGCTTTATCGCACTGAAACCATCGAGACGAAATCCAGCCAGCATAGGTGAAGCTGGGGATAAATATTGTTCGAGAACAAGATCATTGTCAATTAATCTTTCAACCTCAACTGGAACCTGAAAATTTGGAAAAAGTTTCAACCAACTTATGTGTAGAAAAAGTTCTGCACGTAAAATCGTTGTGAGAAACTAAAACATATTATCTGCCAACTAATGCAAGAATGGAGAAAGGTTCTGCTTCATCAAATAGTATCAAAAGGTTTCTTCACCTTGAACCGATTCAACTGTGGAGGTCTCTCCAACCAGTTTCTTATATTCATTTGGTCAGAACCTTGTGGTGATGCTCTTACTTCTCCTCTCACTGATTTTCCAACCACCATAATTTTTCTTGCATGAATGCATGGATCATTACCAGACTCACCACCAAAAGAGGCACGTCTACTCAGGTCTGCAAAGGGATTTTCATCCATAGACAGAAGAGTGAAGTCTCTTCCAAGATTGACAGAATTAGATCCAACTCTTGGAAGACGCAACGTCATCCAGATGATGCGGCATCGGGCTGGGCTTTTGAAGGCAAATTTCACATGCCTAGGCACTTTACTATCTTGAAGTGACTTCTCTGGGCCACAAAGTTCAGATGAAGAAGTTACAAGTGACTGGATATCCCATTTCCCTGTGCATGATCTTTCTTCCCTGTCTATTGTATTGCTAGCCCAGATTTGTACCTGCATAAACAGTAGAAAGATGCATATAGATAGAGCAAAATTCATCCAAACTGTAAACTGACCTCA
The DNA here is from genome assembly GCA_034509125.1 of Monilaria moniliformis. NCBI lineage: Eukaryota > Viridiplantae > Streptophyta > Magnoliopsida > Caryophyllales > Aizoaceae > Monilaria > Monilaria moniliformis. The sequence continues at coordinate 1,226 of JAYDZE010178333.1, read as the reverse complement.
GAGTGCAAATTTAAGACATTATCTCGGCAGCCAAAATCATCATTATTATCCAAAAGTGGTAGTGAATGCAACAAACAAATATACATATATAAGAGGCAGAGATCTAAGATCGTCAATGATGATTTTAGTTCCCAGAGCAAAGGACATAGTCATGTAAGTATTCAGATCACAAAAACTATCAAAACCATTTTCGCATATCATGTTCTGATAGAAACAACCCTCCACCACCATAGAAAATTATTAAAATGAAAGGAAGGTAATCGAATATCGTGGTTGAGAAAACCTTCAATTGCTTATGTTCCAATTCTTTTCTTACTCCTGCTAAGACACATAATCCAAACCAATTAAATTCCGGAGTAGGATCCTCGTGTTATATGTAACACAACATGATGATATCACTAATGTGGACATACTTATGAAAGACAGAACAATTCTTCGACAGCAAGAGAAAAATTTATAAATGCAAGAACAAATTTGAAAACACAGTAGCATGGATAAGTATGTTTATGGTTTGTGCAGACTGTTTAAACTGAAAAAATCATTAGCCAGGAATTCCAGGTTTCTGAAAGAAAAAAAAGGAGAATCAAAGTGTCTTTAAAATGTATCAACTGTTGGGATCAGCAGAAGTATACTTACAGTAGGAGCATCAGACATTGAATAGCCACATGGACTAACCAAGAGGACAACAGCATAGACATCAGAAATATCATTGAGAACAATGACAAATTCCACGGATGAGACACTAGGTGGAGCTCTCCAATATGATTCTTGTAATCCGGAATACAAAGGAGTAACCAAGGACAACAATGGCGCCGAACCAGCTGCTGTTTCAACCTAAAATAAAAATTCACAGCCAACTTCAAATCAGTAGCATGCCGATAAAACTACATATATACATACATCCTTGCACATATTTATGTTAGTATATTTTCCATGTCACCCAAAGCCAAAAGCATTTAAGACCCACGAGATGTATATTGAAAATAAGAAAAGCATCTTCTTAATACCGGGTGTAGAAAGCTGGCAAATGGGAACTCTGCAAGCGATTCCTTTCCATCAGTCAACTTCCCTAAGACCTTTGCATTTTCTTGACTCTTTAGAAAATGATCATTTTCAGGAATTAAATTTCTTGATGACAATCCAAACACATGGTTCAAGGCACTCCTAGCAGCATCATCTGCTCTAGAATTTCTTCTTTGGCCAACCAAGACCCTGACATAGTCCAA
>JAYDZE010178222.1:0-21633 GCA_034509125.1 Monilaria moniliformis | reverse complement strand
TCTATAACAATAGACTACGGTTTTTAAAAAAAACCGTAGTCTATGTAGTGTAGTGTATGAGCGTTTTTCTTGTAGTGTCAATATGTTGCCGTGTGTATTTTTTTAAGCTTCTTTATGAACTATTTTGTCGTTATATGATGTAGTATTGCATCTTATATATTTTAAAATGTGAATTTTATGTATTTTCAAGTTATCACTAATTGCTTATGGAAAATCTTTGTTAAGTTTTACAATTTTTCAAGATTCGTATTGGTGGTTTAGGATCTGTGTTGGTGGTAATTGCTTATGGAACATCTTATGTGCACGATTATAATGGCTAGATAAAAGTTGAAGGATCAATGTTGGTGGGTTAGCTATTTTTACCTAAACTATTATGTGTTTTTTGATATTTGGTGTTTCGACCTTTTGCTTTGTAGGTTGATAGTTTTTTAGCATATTTATAAACCTTTTTAAGATGAACCTTTTGATAACATAGCCAACATATGATGACTATGTTAATGTGGTTGATGTATATGATGTGAAGCCCCAATCTGATAAGCCCTTACTTGAGTTGAAGCCACCATCTCTTTAAGAAGATTGAGTGTCTTCAAAGGAGAAGAATGGGTTTACTGGAGAATATGTGGTTGCGATAAAACACATAGCATATAAGGGATGGCCTAATAGTAAGTATGAAATTTGATTGTTTTTTTTTTTGTCATTAAGTTTAGTGATTGGATGTTAACAAATTATCTATTTGTCATGATAATTCCTTGTTGAGGAAAACATGGAGTGATCCCAAAGAGTCAATAACAGAGGAAGAGTCAGGGCAAAGAAACAAAATAATGATGATGAAATTAGTATAGAATCTATATCCTAAAGAGTTAATGGAGATAAATTAAGAAACAAAGCAGAAGAAGAATGATGTTGAGAATAGTATATGATTTATAGGTTGAAATCCTTGAATACAAGAAATAAACTATAAACTTTTTAATGGAACGCTCGGTAAGAAAGTTTCTTAACTTAGCATACCATTAAAAAGTTTATACATATGTTCCTTGTATTCATATATTTCATAAGTTTAGAAACTTACAACTGTAAAGAATTGAACTTGATTTTGTTATTACTTGGTTTGTTAGTTGTTATTTCAAGTTTGTTGCTTTATCTATTGTTATTTTATGTTTTTTGGTTTTGTTACTTTGTTAATTTGTTGGTTTGTTGAAAATAAGAGTCTTAACTAGATAAATAGGGGTCGTAACTAAACAAACAAATAAAAGTAAAAAAAAAATCAGGCAGGAAAATTTACCGACGGACAACCATCCGTCGGTAAACAAAAAAAATCGGGAGGAAACTTTACCGACGGTGAAGCCGTTCGATGTCGGCCGTCGGGATGAAAGTTTATCGACGACATTAGTCGTTGGTAGTTCGTCGGTAAAACTTTCCGACGACCTATAATCATTCGGTAAATTTTTAACGACGTTGATTTCAACGACGTGTAAAGTCTGTTGGTAATATGTCAGTAAAGACGATTATTGATGGAACAGTCCGTCGGAAATCCTTGCATTTTTTGTAGTGTTATAAGTCATTGATTTGTTATCTTACTCCAGATCTGATAACTGAGTGTTATAATCTCCAAAACTACTGTGCATCCATATCTAGACTTTCAAGCTTCCAACGAGACGATTCTCGAAAGCCAGATGTGTTTAAGCTCCAGACAAGATGATGCCAAAAACTCACTTCTGGTCTTTGAAGCTCCCAACGAAATGATGCTTTTAATTCTCAGATGGGATGATACTCTGTCAAACCGTGAATGAAATGGTACTCACAAGTTGAATTCACATTTGACGTTTTAGACAAGATGATGTAGATATGGTCTTATATTCTTTCTTATTTTGTCATATAAAAAGTTGTACAAAATTAATATATCTTTTCTAGTCATAATTAACAACAAATTCATATATCTAATCTAGTCACAAGTCAACGTCAAATTTACATATTCTTTTTTTTCTTATTTTCTAAAATCTTCAATCCCAAAATGAGATTTTGAAACTTCATTAGATGAGAATTTATATAAAAGAATATTTTTATTCACGCAACCAAAAATTAACACGCGCCATTTACGATTATAAATATTTAGAAGAAATATCTAGTTAATGTTAAATTCAATACTAGCTAGAAAAATGAATTCATTATTTTCTATTTTGATAATAAAATTAATTATGTACATATAATCTGCAACACATATTTATATCTATAAAATTTATAATCAAGATGATTGCTAATGTTATCTAGAACTCGAGAATTATATTCCATTACGATGAGCCCAAATGTCAAAGAGGAAGAGTCAATTAACAAGTCATACTATAAAGGAGAAAACAATATATAATAACAAAGATTAAATCAAAATGATTACTAATAAGACAACTGTTTTTTTTTTTTTTTCAAATCTCACTTTATCAGAAGTTCTGGTTTTGGTTTGAACATTTTATAAGAACAATTACCTAAAAAGGAGATTCATAGTCGATAATTTTCAACGATAACCTATTAAGGGGATTCATGTTTAATATTTTTCATTGACAAGAGTCGTATAGGTTCGACTGTCATGACACAATAATAAGAGATACATTAAATATTGTGGAGCAAATCAGCAAAAGAATAATCCATATGATGGTATACATTATAAACAACGAGTATACACATTAAATAAGGAGTATACACATTATATTTGATTTAGTTGTATTTCAATTTAGACTTAACAGTGGGATTGACCCATTCGATAAATAAAACAAAAGAAAAGTTGAATTGGTGAAAAATTTGATACCAGATTGTTTGTATACAAGTGAAAAAATGTGAACATACTCGTTTTTTATGCAATACAATACTTAATTTCTTCCACTTTTAAAACTTAGTAAATCATAATATGATATATAATCGTCGTTCGATTGTAGAAAGGTTACTATTATTCTTAACAAAACCAACATAATCATACTATTGGAATTTTAATACAAAAAAGGCTCGGACCAATCTACGATTCTACATTAGGTAATTGTGTGTAAAATTTTGAATTGTTATAAATATGATTTCATATAACTGGCGCCTAAATATACTAACATTGAGTGTATTTTGATTTTTCCATACAAATTTTGAAAGTTGTCAATAAATACACAAATTTAATCATTATAGTAAATTTACCACAAATTGAATTTCGGTCAAAATTGAATCTAAAATGGTAGTCGGCGTAGTACCACTTCATCGAAACAACATCGTTTTACTTATGAAATATATTTAAAAAGAGGTACTTTGCACCTAAATACACAAATTTTTGGTGCATTTTGGTTTTGCACATGAACTTTGTAAATTGTAAATAAATACATGAATTTCAACATTATTGTAATTTGCATAAATTGAATATCACTCAAAATTGAATCTGATATGACATTCGACGTGGCACCACTTTATCAGGGGATTTGATTATGATTGAAACTTGGGGTTAGAGAGCGAGAAACAGAAAAAGACGATGTGACCTTGGGATTAGAGAAAGGTGTGTGAGAGGGATTTATGAAAATAATTTTTAATATTGTATTACATAAGTAGTGAATTGGTGCCACATTGACACTCATTTCATATTCAATTTTGATCGATATTCAATTTGTATTTATTCGCAACTTTCAAAGTTATGTGTGCAAAATCAAAATACACTTAAAGTTTGTGTATTTAGGCACAAAATAAGTTTCTTTTATATATTGCATAAGTAAAACGACATTGTTTTTTATGATGTAGCTTCACGTCAATTGGCATGTCAGATGCAATTTGAACGGAATTAAATTTGTGGTAAATTTAGTACAATGGTTAAGTTCGTGGACAACTTTCAAAGCTCGTGTGTAGAACCAAAATATATTGAAAGTTCGTATTTTTAGAGACTTTTACAAGAGTTAAATATTATACAAATTAATTTCTTCGGGGACACCAACATTCCATCTATAATATACAAACCTAAAATTAAAACTCCACCATTTTTCCACCCTCGTGTTAAAAAGAATTATACAAATAATATCTATATTTTCAAAAATTAATTAGCATTAGATTATTAAACATTATTGTTTGTAAAGTGAATTGGCATTAATGTATTAGAAGGATTGTTATTTTTTCGATAGATTCAACTATTTTATGTGATTTCACACATTTTGATGGTTTTCTATCAGTTTTTGTAATCGAACCATACATAGTTTAACAATGATGTCTACAATTTTAGTGTGCAATCACATATTGAATTATCGAACTGTAAACAAAGAAAATAAAAATCTACAGAATTGTGTGTAATATATAAAAATGATTGATGTAACTCCATAATAACCAATGTTTTAAAAATCGGACCGGTGAGCGAACCGACGAAGCTATCGATTCATGGTTCAACTGGTCGGATCGGTCAGACCACTGGTTGAACCGGAATACTGTAGCAAATATATATATATTATTTAAATTTAGTAAATGATAAAATATAATTAATTATATATTACACAAAAAAATTAATATATAATTAAATATATATTATATAATTAATATTAAAATTTAATAAGTGAAAAATATAAATAAAATTATGTAAATGCTAAAATGCAATTAGATATATATTTAAATAAAAAATATATTAATTAATTAGTTACTATATACATAAATCAGATAGCTTCTTAATTTTATAATTTTACTAGAAGGTATGAATTATTTTATTAATTTGAGTTTGTACTTTATTACTTTTTGATAGAATTGTTTTCAGTTAAACGCATCGTGCTTCATATGCGTTTTTGAAATTAATAATTAATTTTTGCATATAATTTTAATATATATCATCATTTCTTAAGAGTTAAAAATATTAACAAATGAAGTTGACAAAGAAAATTGATAAAAATAATCATGTGTTTAGTAAAATTTATGAGATATTGTAGATAAAAAAAAATCGATGTTTTATATATAAGAATATTTAAATTTCATAATATCAAAAAAGATTTTGTAGTCCAATGAATAAGATATATCATATCTTAACATTGGTCAATGAATCAATTCCTACCAATAATAAATTAATATCATTTTTGAAAAATATTTAAAAAAATCAAAAGCCGGTTCAATCGGTCACCGATTTTCGGTCGAACCGGCCGGTTTTGCGGTTCGTACTGGTTCAATAGTTTGGTGGTTTTTATGACCGAACCGGATCGGACAACACACCGATTCGCGGCCGAACCGGCCGATCCGATCCAATTTTTAAAACACTGAAAAAAACAATACTACTGACGTTTGGTACTATGTTGCATATTACACGAATACAAAATTTAGTAGATTTTTTTTTTTAAAATAGGAGAAGAGAGGTATTGTGACTGGGGGGGTCTAATACGAGACTTTTCCTTTCCACAAAGAATGTCCACTTATTGTGTGATAAGAGTCCCACCTTAATTATCCACATTGTTTGTCTGCTTTATTTGCCAGTAATTAATCTCTAACATTATAAATTAATTTTATTTGTATTATAATTTCTAAAATAAGTAAAATAGTTACAGACCTTGGATTATCACCAAATGCAGACCCACCACATGGATGGAAGTATCTTTTATTCTTCTTTTCGGTGGCATTGGGTAATTACACTTATTTAATCAATTATGATATTTTTAAACAAATAAGCACACTTTTCTTTATTATTCCCTTTTCCCTTTATTTTGAACGCACGTTAAACAGTATTATATGTTATATACATATAATTGAAACAAAAGTGTAGTGAAGATTTGGCTAGTGGCTACCACGCATGAAAAAGTGTACTTCTTTATTTATTTTTCAATAATTTAATTAAAGATTTAAAATTTTATCCATGTTGATGGAGAATGCATACAATATTACAGAATATAAATGAAGTTATCGAAATTTATCGGAACGTTTCGAACTACGGTTTGATATGCTGATCAAGCCTGATATCACGAACACGGAAGTCGAACTATTTTACACGATGCTATACTCTGAGATAAAAGGGAGAATCGAATGAGAGATTGTATATGTTATGTTTTGTTGTTTTGAGAGTTGCACTGTCTTATTTTCCTTAGATTTTCATACATGTGCCTTTTACATGTATATATATATATATATATGTATAACTGCCTTGTGCAGTTTATTGCTTGGGATAACTGCCTCATGCAGGTTGTGGGAACTGCCGAACGTCCAGTTTTTCACTGCCCATTGTGGACGTACAACGAAAATGTCATATGAAGGCCATGTCACACAAACCAAAACAAAGGTATTCGATTCTATATGATTATGAAGGACAAATTCAAGGATGTCAAATTAGAATAAGAAATTAATAGTTTGGAACCTATGTAATATCGATATTCCGATAATATGGATCATTTCTATATAAAATGAATATAATTTAAATTATTTGCAGTGGATTGTGCCCTGTAGATAACTCACTTTACTTAACTTGACATCATCATAAGAAAAGAAAAACGAAAGGTGACAGATGTGTTATTAACCAAATCATTTGTAATTGATAATTGGTAGTAATTGAAACATGATGACGAAAAAGCTCAATCTAATTGGAGATTGTGAGATGATAAATTAATGAAAGTTTGATGGTAGTTATGATTAAAGCAAAGAATCTAAACATAAAGCAATTATTACTTTGAAAGAATTTAAGAAGATCTAAAGCGTGAAGCCAGAAAAAGCATATATAGATAGTGATATGATAACGTCCATTTCAAAGTAATATATATCTGATTAAATATTTAGAGTTACTTTGGTAGCCTAGATAAGGCAAGGTAGTTAAACAGTGATTAAATTTATGATAAAATAAGATAAATAATTTTTGTTGATGTTTGATAGATAAGATTAAAAACAAGATAAAAATAAATATAGTATTTTGTAGATGAGATTATATTATAGATAAGATATGAAATGACATTTTTATCCTTATGTGTAATATATTTATTTAATTTATATTAGCTTAATAAATTAAGTTATTGATTAATTTAATTTTAATAAAAAAATCACATGAAATTTCTTAAGCTAAATTATTGTTTTGTTAATTAATAGCAAACTTAACTAAATTAATCATTTAATAAGTGATGATATGATTAGCTAAATTAATTAATTATTTAAACTTATGTTGATTTTTTATTTAATTACTAAATTGTTAATTAATTCATTATCTAATCAAGATTAGGGTTTCAAACAACCTACCCCGACCCCCACAGTCTCTCTGTCGCTGCCATGGAATTCCGACGCGACCCACCACCTTCATTCCCGCCGATTTTCCGTCGTACCTCACCACAGCTCATCCACCATTTTTCTTCCCACCGCCCCCTTCACCACGCCCCTCTGTCGTCTTCCCTTCCCCACAGTGTCTCCACTGCCTTCCCCTTCCTCTGAAACAACCCCGTAACTGCCACCGCCCCTCTATCAACTAATAACAACCTCATTTTGGAAAATATTAGAGGCTCAGATTTGAAAAACCAAAGATCATAGCCTCAATCTAACAAAAACAAGAATAAGAACAACAACAAGAATGGAGAAACAACGGCCATGGACCCACGTTGGTTGTGGAGTAACGGTGTCGGATCCGAAAGAGGACACCACTACCACCGTCAACCACCTCTACTGCTATACACCATCACTACCGTCGCAATCCACCATCACAACCTAAATCGAACAAGAACAAGAACGGAGAAATGGCGAGCATGTGGTGACGCCGTCGGATCTGGACTGACGGCGGCCGTGGAGTGACGGAGTCGGATCGGGACTGACAGCGGTCGTGGAGCAAGAGCAACTTAGCACCGCTGCACACCACCACTACTACTGCGCCACCGACGAATTGAACGAGAAGTAAGAAGGGACGTGGATTACACGCAGACCGAGAAAGCACAGAGGGTGGTTGCATGGGCAACAAGGGAAATAATAAATCAAGATAGTGTATCGTTGGGGAGGATGAGATACACAAAATGGCCAAAACAGGGTGAAATAGTGGATTGCACGCGGACCGAGATGGGCCCAGATAATAAACGCGAGCCTCGCTTATGATATCAAACACCTAAAATTACACTGTTGAGCCAATATATGGTGTCATATCTTGCTATATCTAAGCTACCAAACACTGCCTTATGGGTTAATAAGTATTTCACGTCTTAATTTTCAGCGGATTTCAAAAAATATCTTTCATTTTTGTATTTTATTAAATGTTTCCGATTTTTAGCATTTTTTATAAAATGTCCCACTATATAAAATATGGTGATAGAGAGCTGATTCATTTCGACGGAGTATGAGGTGAATTTTTTTTCCACATAAAACGATGCCGCTTTAGCAAAAAATAAGAAGGATTAATAGTATTTTTTGTCCCCAAATTTTAATGTATTTTATAAAATGTCCACAACTTATTGCGTATTCCAAAAAATCTCCTCAAATTTGAAAAAAAAGAAAACGAAAGTTGAGGACACTGTTTTGGAATACGCTAAAAATTTGGGACACGGTATACTTTTAACCCATCTTATATTTTGCTAAAATGAAGTCGTTTCATGTGTTGAGTTGAAAAATAAATTCACCTCCGACTCTGGCGATATGAATCAACTTTCCATGACTGGATTTTATATAGCGGGACATTTTACGAAAAATTCTGAAAGTTGGAAAAATTTGGTGAACCAATAATAATTAAGAACATTTTATAAAATATATGCTAAAAAATTGGGATATAAAAATTTATTAACCCAATATTTTAATTAATAGTATGATTGAGCCGGATCACTTTTATTGCATATGATATTTTTTACTTAATTGAATAGATCACATTAGGTAGTAGTTTTCATGTAGGAAAAATATCATAATGTCAATACTACTTTTTCCAATAATGTCTTACTTTTTAGAGGTGCACTTAATTGCGCTCAGGCACATAAAAATAGTCCAAACTTTAAAAAAATACAAAATGACATCAACTTTCATAAAAATTGTAAAAATGGCCAAAACTTTGAAAAATACTAAAAATGGTTGAACTTTCATGAAAAAATGTAAAAATGACACAAACTTTAAAATATACAAAAAAATATCTTGTGCATGTTCGGAAACCGTGAGCTCTTCTAAACATGTCTAATATTTGGACGAAAATTAAGTTTGTGTTACGTGGAACCCCACCACTCACCCATAAATCGTATATCCCATCCGTCGAGACATGATGTAATTGCAAGTTCGCTTCAGTCATGATCAAATTTGAGAGGGCTACTTACTTGAACACTTTGAACTTTGGTGGAAGTGATATCGATCGCGTAAGCTTGCTTTAAATTGTTTGATCTTCGTTGCTCACACATGGACTTTTTATACTTTTTAAACTTTATGGCATTATACAACTTTTATGAAAGTTTATACCATTTTTTTGTATTTTTAAAGTCCGGGCTATTTTTACAACTTTCATGAAAATTGAGGCTATTTTATTGTAATTTTTAAAGTTCGGTCCATTTTTACAAATAACTCTAAAGTTCGGATCATAAAGTACAACTAACCATAATTATTAATAACAACAATCACTTTTATATACAAGAACAATAATTTTTTTGTACAATAAAAATAATTTTTTCTTTGAGATTATGGTGAAAAAGAGCTCACACAAGTTTTTTTTTTTTTTTTTTTTTTTAATTTGTGATAAATTTGTTCACAACATTTTAACATGTTTTCAAGAACGCTGCAAGACCAATATTTGCACGAAAATTACTATGTGACATGTCGACGTGTGATGTGAAAATAGACGTGTCAAATAAAAAGATGTGTGTATGTTTTTCGTGCTAGGTCCACTCAAAATGACATTGTTTTAATTCTCAAAAAGTTAATCTCTATATTGTTTGCCTCTCTCTTTTTGTTTTAGTTAAATTTAGAGATTTATTTTTATTTTTATTTTTCACAATTTTGATAAAACTTAGCTTAGATAAATCCATAATTTTTTTACAATACAATGTGCTTCCACATTGCTACCCGAGCCATTAAGAATTTTCAGCACCGAAAATTGCGCCTTCTGATATTATTGTAAAAAACTATTAAATTGTTTGCCAAAAATTTAAAAACATGAAATAGTTATCGAAAAAAATTCAAACGCTACAATATAAGAATATTTTCCTTTTTTATAAAAGAAGTGTTTTTTAATAATATAGTACTGTATAATTATTTAAAGGATTATTCTTATGTTATAGTCCAAACTTTGATCTCATAATGATTATTTAGCCCAAAGTTAAATATTATTAATATAATTAATAATTATCTTCTTTTACTTGATAGGTAAAATCAAAATTTTCTGTTGACTTGTGTTCAAGAAATAAACATCAAAATTAATTATACGCCTACAAAAAATTTAAAGTACTTTTTAAGTATTGGTAAACTAACTAAAATTCTTTAAAATTTCTTAAAAAATTATGAGTCAATAAGTAAAGTTATATTAATAAAAAAAATGACCTCTAATTAAAGTTTATATAACCCAAATCTAAAGTAAAATATTTGAAATGATTGCGAGGATGTCCCCAACCAACATTTGGTAAAAGTTGATGACATTAAGGACCCCACCTCTACTCTTAGATAAACATGTAAGATCAACTTACTTTGATTAGCTATCATTTAATGATTGGCAGATAGTCAATTGATTTCATGTCGGACTTCAATCTATTTTCAACTTGTGCAATTATTTCCTAATTACAACCTCAGCTCCAGCTGTTCAAGAGATTTTGTTTAGTTTGTTAGTCTTATTTAAAATTATTTTTATATAATTATTTTCCTTAAAAAAACTAGTTATTCACGAAACAAGGAGTTAATAAAATCTTCAAAAAGAAAATACGAGGAAGACCACAGCACTCCTTTCCCCGAAAAAAAGAGACGATCATAACTTATTATATTCAGACATTATGCGTAGCAATTTTTTTAAAAACATACTCTTGTTCAAGTAATACCCATCACTTTAGAAGTAGAGATAGCTTTTTTTAGCCTCTTACCCGCACACTTTACAATTTTCCTAATTAGAATTTCTAGTAAAAAGATTCAAAATATTGAGAGGCTAATGGATGTTATGCAATTCAAAAGCGATACGCCATAAATGAAATATTCAGAACATGTTTGTAAAGAATCATGCACAATAAAACTACATTTATATAAGTGTAGGAGTTATAACAGTGATATCTATAGCATATGTAATAATCTCCAATGCTACATATAAGTAGCTTTTTGATAATCAACAAAAAATTAATTGATTTTACTAATTTACCCTTACAGCCATCACCTGAAACATCACTGGGTAAAGCCCCCAAGGAAAAGGATGACGACAATCACAATCCACAACTCCTTGGTGTGTTACCAGAAAAGAAAGGAGAGAACATCTTTTGAGGCTTGTAACAGTTTAAAGCATTTTTCATTCTCAGCCGTGCTCCCACAATTTTGCAGCTTATTAATATTTTTAATTACAAGCTACGGAGATAAAATAGTAAATTAATAAATAGTTTTAATATTTTTAAATAACGAGACTATAATGTGTAAGATTTGGGCTATATAGAATTATCTTTCGTTTGATTCCATTGAGGGCCAAATTGTTAGATCAAGTGTGGGCTTTTTTGTTAATTGGGTTACTCCGGGTTGATTCAAAAAAAATTAACCAACAAGTTGGTCCTAGGTTTTGGGCCATTGATTTCAAGTAATTGTTGGTATGAATTTTAAGAATAAATATTTTTATTATTAATTTTTTATGTAAATATTTATAGATAATTTAATTTTATGGTTAGTTTTAGAGTTTGAAATGATTTAATATCGCATTTGAGTTAACAACAGTTTGGTTGTATCATTTAGTTTGAAATTGAAATTTGGTAGATTAATATCGCCCAACTAATCAAAATATGATACATGCCCGGTTATTGTTTTTTAATTATTATTGGCACGTGTAAATAAATGTTTTTTAAATATTAATTAAGGAATAGATGAATAAATACTATTTTTAACTAAGAAATTCATAAAGTACTGATAGTTTTAGATATTAAAGGAGTGTTTGCTGGCCATAATAGGATTTGGTAAGATAGTTAAACTGTGATAATATTTAGGAAAAAATTTATGATAGAGATGATATGGATTTAATAGTGTTGTTTAGTATATATAATAACAATCAAGATAAAAGTAAATAGAGTGTACGGTATCCTAGATTATATTATAGATAAAATGTAAAATGGCCATTTTATCATTTTCAAAATATATATATTTATATTTAATAAAGAATAATTATTTAATTCTAAAATAACAATTTGATTAGTAAGCAAAATTGAGGGTTAAACTGAAAATGATTAACAAATAATTAAATAGTAATTTCAGAATTATATAATTATTAAAAAATTCTTAGTTTATCATTTTTAATCAAAGTATGTTAATTTCAGTCTTTGATATAAAAATTTGGCTGATTAGCAAAACTGAGGATTAAACTTAAGGATTAACAAATAGAAAATAGTTACTAAGCCAAATTGAAAATTTATTCGGACGATTAGTTAATGAAAGCAATTCAGTAATTAGTTAACAAATGCATGATTAATATGTGAGAGTAGTTTAGATAACTAGTTAATGAAAGATTAGTTAATTACTTCCCTCATGATTAATTGATTAATTGGTCATTCTCACTTTTATTTCCGGCGACAAATCCATTTGGCGGCCAAATTGGTGGTCGGAATCCATGCAGAGGAGCAACATCCGGAGCAAAAAATGGTGCAAAATTAGAGCAAAAAATGGTGCAAAATTAGAGCAAAAAAACCAGATCACTCATTCAGAGCAAAATCAGACCAACCTCAAAATGGTGCAACAGAACAAAAACAGTGTAAAACGAAGCCTCATATTTGAACACAATCATCACAGCATTGTATCTACCACCCATTCGGACATGCAGTCACGACAGTTGTGGTGCGACGGCCTGCCGCTGACACCGCTACTGCCGAACCACGAGAGCAAAATCGAAACCAAAAAAAGAGAGACCGAGAATGGAGGGTTTTAGAACCCCAATCAACAATGTTGCAAAATCGAAAATCGAAAATCCAAAATGGAGGGTGTTGAACCTAAATCGAAACGCAAAAACCAGAATAGGGGGAGTCAGCGGCCATGGAGTGGCGGCGGCCTTGGAACGACGATGGCCGAGAAGAGAAAACCGCCACTACTGCCGCCCACCTCAAGTCGACAATGACATCGGCCAGAATCTAGTAATAATGTCGTCGATTAAGAAGAAGTGGTGCCCGGAATGTAGAGAAAGAGTGAAGGACGAAGAGGGCATCACATCGAAAGAGAAAGTTAATCGGTGCCTCAAGATACACAATCTTAAGGTGCGGCACCGATAGAAATGTCAAGCCAAACTTAGTATAACAGTTGGTTTCACACCAACCGAGACAGACCAAGATAATAAACATGGGCCGCATCTGATGTACCAAACATAGCCCAAATTACTGTTGGGTTAAGATAGTGTTATTGTAACATGGCTTAACTAGCCCACCAAACACCCTCTAATAGTATATTTACTAACACGAAGGAGTCGTTGACAATTTGGGTTTATTTAATTTATAAATTACTTGTTTGTGATTTTTGTTTTTGTATAACAAATGTATCAATCAATATGTACATACATGTAATATGTGTTTCATTTTTTTTTTTGTATTATAGAATATTTATCACTGAATTAGCTTTTCATATCTTGATAAGCTCTGAATATTCTGTCGTTAGGAAACAAACTAGCCAATCAAAGAATTTATTTATTATTTCCCACAACCACTTTACTATTAGTTAGTTTATGGTAAGGAGAGTGTCGAACCCACGAGTAATGAGAGTTTTGTTAAATGCTTCCACAACCTAAAGGGGTATGGCGATGCCGCTATGCCTAATTGCATTGTGCTGAAAAATACAGAAAATAAACTAACTGCTAAGGGAGGGAAACAAATCAAACTACCAAACTGAACTTAGCAAAATCAGCAAGCAAAAATGCCAGAACCAAACTGAGCAACTAGCAATTTAGAAATTAAACTATGCAACTTGAAGGTTTTAAAACGTGACTACTGCTAGATGTATTTACAGAACTATTGAAACGAACATTTCTTCAATATATCATTTGAAAATGACAAGGAAAACAGAAAACACAGAGAATATAGCATGCCCTGGTCATAAAGAAACCGAGCTAAAAAAAGAAAGTATCCATACCTAAGCTAAGAAAACGTAAAATAGTCAACATTCTACTTCTAGAATTAAAACAACTATGAATGATTCAAGGCTGAAAAAATGTAGGGATTGCAGTTCTAAACTAGGAAATGGACCAATAACTTTGTAGAGAAAATGACAAGACCTTAAAGAAACCTTAGACTAATCTTAAAATGCAAATGGATTCAAAAGTACCATAACCCTGCGTGAACTAAACAAGCACCGGATCCTATTCACCAAAGACTAAAGCAACCATTTTAAGATTAACATAAAGAATGAAGACTATCAACAATGCTAACCCCAGAACACTTAACCATTCTTGAAGTAAAAACTCACGACTTTTAGACTCAAAAGAAATAGCAAACTGAACCAAATCAACAATGAGAATAAATCTGGAATAGTGCGACTTTTCTAAACTAGAAGATGATTTGGAACTAAGACTAACCAAAATGAATTGAAATCAAAGGAAAAATGGAAATGAAATAAAAGCAGGGGAATTAAACAATCAAAATAAACTAAACTGCTTCAAGCTTTAGCGATAGTAAACGACTAACAACAAACAAACTCAGATTTAACAACGACCAAACAAGCTAAGCTAACAGGCTTCTTCGAATTTCAACATGGCAATAGAACAGTGAAATCGAAAGCTTTAATAAAATCAGTCTCCTGCAGTCTATCCCATAGTAACTAATGGTGTTCTTCCCAAAAAACTGATTGTTCTTCCAGTTGTATGTGAAGTGAGTAAAATGAAGGAGAGTGAGAAAAAAGTGTGAAAATAGGGTGTGTCATTCTCTCTCTTCTTCCATCTTTTTATATTGCGGCTTGGCCTCCTCTTCCAGCTAGGTTTTACTGTTTTTCCCTTTTCTAGATAGACATTTTTACCCTTACTCGCAACTAAGTGTGCCAACTCACTAACTCTGGGAAAAGGACAACTTTGTCTATTGTGCAGCCCTGTTTCAACCTTTAGACTGGGCATCTTGATATCTCCTTAGTCAATTTGTGAAAAGACTTGATTTTCTACTTCGTTTTATCCATTTTGTGTGCATTCCTTGCCTTTCTTTATCCTTGCAATCCAACCCCTTCTTCTTCTCATCCCCTGCATAGAAATACCTATTAAGTGCAGATTTTTTTCCATTTAACAATCAATTCGACTCCTAATTCCTAGAAACAATTAAATCATATCAAACATTCTCACACTGGATCATGCTTGCGCTCAAGCATGTGATGTGGTTAAACTAAAATAGTAGATTGTTGCTAGGGATTTCCTTTACTCGACAGACTCAAGACTCAAGACAAAAATAAGAAACAAACAAGAAACAAAGACACAACAAGACTCAACAAGATGCGAAGCACATGTAACAACAAAATCACAAATTTCCCTTAAAAAATCAAATTCAACAAGTCATGCAGCACACATAATCACTTTTCCCTCCTCAAATTTTGATATA
The DNA here is from genome assembly GCA_034509125.1 of Monilaria moniliformis. Classification (NCBI taxonomy): domain Eukaryota; kingdom Viridiplantae; phylum Streptophyta; class Magnoliopsida; order Caryophyllales; family Aizoaceae; genus Monilaria; species Monilaria moniliformis. Next base: position 6,016 of record JAYDZE010178222.1, on the reverse strand, counting down.
GGTTATCCATTTATCAAGATAGTCAAGATATGAAACAAATGCGTAAGATTATCTTCACACAATCTCGCGATAAAGGCATATTCTCCCACAAAGACGATAAGCAATCAATGCGATATTAAGTGGTCATTTGCAACTCCAGATGGTCTTTTGATTTGGACGCAATGGGGCTTTGGACCATTTAATTATGTCAGTTAAATCCTATGGGTCTAAGCTCAAGGGATGAAAAATCAAGTTATGCATCTCAATTGAAGTGTTGCACTTATTAAGACTAAGCAAGCATACAGGAAGTGGAGTCTTACAATAGGCACTAGATTTTATCAAGAGTGTACCATTCTTTTCACTTTACTTCTCTTTTTGTTTTTTCATGTATGAAATTCTCTTTTTTTGTTCTTTTTTTTTTCTTTCTGCATTCAGATGCTATTTCTCTTCTTTTTCTTTCAATTTTTTTGGTACCACTCCTTTTACAATAATCTACCACTCAATGTATTTTTTTCTATCTTAATCAAATGATAATGTATACTTTATCCTAACAAGTGCAAATAACTGTGCATAACAGCGGCCAAGAACTGAGTCCAAGTTAAGGTTTGAGGTTTATATGTTCTGACTACAATAAGAAGAAGTTTGAAGCTTCAAAATAGCTTACTAGGGAAAACATGATAGGTGAATATTGAAAGGAAACAAGACTCAAAATGGTGATCCTAAATGCCCTCTATCATTCATTGCTCATAACCACTTTATATCAAACTTCATGCAAAGAACAAGAGCACTAAAAAAGAACATAGTAGAAAGTGTTCTACTCTAAGGCACAATTCGTTCATTTGGTAGGTAAGCATTTGATTAATAACTAACAATTCATCATACTCATGTCATCTAACCTAGGGGTGAGCAAAATACCCAAAATCCGAATATCCGAACCGAACCAAATCGAAATTTAAAATTTTGTTCGGTTTTTTATTTCAGATTTCGGTTCGGTTTGGCTTTGATTTTTCACAAATTTCGGTTTTTCGGTTCGGTTCGGTTCGGATATACTATAAACCGAAAAAACCAAAAAATCAAATTTATATATATATATATATATATTAATAAAATAATAATAACTAAATATATGTATATATATATATTTAATATATGCATATATATATATTTTTATGTATATATATATATATATATATATATATATATATATTTCATATATATACATATATTTTTTGGATTTTTGGATTTTTTGATTTTTGGTTTTTCGATTTTTTTCGGTTTTTTCGAATAATTTTATGAAATTTCTATTTTTTCGGTTCGGATCGGTTTTCATAGTTCGGATTTTGGTTTTTTGGGTTTGTTTTTTCGGGTAATTCAGTTCGGCTCGGTTTTAATTTAAAAAAAAAAAATCAGTTTTTCGGTTCGTTTCGGTTTGGGCAAAAAACCGAACCGAAAACCGAATGCTCACCCATAATCTAACCCAGTCGAATTCAATTCAAAGAAAAATCATTAAATTTATTGTATGATTATCGAATTCAGATTAAAAAGCAAAAATATAATGGCAGCTAGTTGTTAACATGATTGAAATTAGACAACACACAAACAAACCAAACCTCCTCACACTTGAACCTTGCTTGCCCTCAAGATAGTTAGGCTAAGTGCAAGGAGGGACCTAGACTCAAACATAACAACATACAAAAGAAAAAGCACTAAAAAGAGAATGGAATAGGGGTCACCGGGTTAGCTTACAACGGCGAGAAACAACTTGGGAAGATTCAGGGACATCTTCTGGAACAGTAGGGGCATTGGGCTGGGCAGCTTCAGGGGTATTATCTTGAGCCGGCTCTGAAGTAATCCCGATGGATCTTTTAAACGTGGAAGGTGGTGATTGTCGAGCTCGACTGGGGATGGAGGTAAACAACGTCCACCTCCCCAATTGATTTGATTGCTGTCAGAAATTGGAAATTTGTTAAGTATCTCCTTAAGTATGGCCTCTCTTACATGACGGTTCGATTTTCTATTTGGTTCCTCTTTGGGTTTCATCCTTGTCAATCGTCTAAAAAAAATGAGATTGCACATGTGGATTTGAATTAAGCAACATCATTGGGTCTTCTTTAGCAAATTTCTCTGTAGTGTCCTTCTGCCTAGCTCCTTTTTTTATGAGACAAGTGGTATGTACCGTGTGTTGGATGGAAGAGGGCTTTTCCCGCTCTTTCTTGGTTCTGTTGTCCAGTAATGACCTTTGGACTGGGCAGCTTCTGCAATATGGGCAGCTTGGAATTCATTCCAGAAGTATTCCCTAGTCCATTCTTGGAGTTTGAGTATTGGTACTTCCAGCTCCTTTTAGGACATCAAGGTAATCTGGTTGATGTTTTTCCTATGAGGTGGTTGCACTCGAGAGGAAATCATCTCTTCATTCACGCGCAACTTATTCATTAAAACCGTCAATAGTGACATTTGTCTTGTGAGTGCCTCGAGGCTGACCTTCTGCTCCCTTTGTGCCTCTTAAAGCTCATGTACCTCATCATTGTTTGCTTGAACATTGTTCAGAATGACTTGTTGAGATTTTATGAGTTCGTTCGTCCATCATTTCCTCCAAGATTTTGGTCGATTTTGGTGGATTTTGAGGTTGATGTTGAGGTAGGAAACCTTACAGGTGCAGCGGCCTGTATGTCTCACCTTGCATTGATGGGGGTAGCTGTTGTTGGTGAGTGATGCTGGTTGTGGCTCTTGATTGCTATTTCGCTAACACCACTAGAAGTTGTGGTGATCGTGTCACCCGAGTTGTAAGTTGGTGTGTAAGGGTCGCACTTAGAGGCTTGATTTGACCAGTTCAAAGCTGCATTAAGTTGGACTAGGCATCTACCTCCTCCCATTTGACAACACCACGATGTATGCCCGGCTTTCCACAGGCACCAAAAACTTTCTCATGTGAAGGGGTTCTCACCACCTTCTCGACCATTGTAGTGAGCAATTTTTCAAGCTTCTCTATCCTTGCATCAATTCTTTCTTCCAATTCAGCGGTGCTCGCACTCATGCGTGCTGCCTATTCAACAATGTCATCTGTGGCTCTTCATTTTCTTGGGTTGCCATTACTAAATGTTGTATCAACTGTTTGGACTCACCAACCCTCTTGTTTAAGAATCTTTCTCCACTGGACGGGTTGACCAGATTCGTCGTGTCAAACATCATGCCTTGATAGAAATATTGAAACAAATGTCCTTCTGAAAACTTATGATTTAGGCAGCTTCCTACCAGCCTTCTAAACATTTCCAAATACGTACTCAATTATTTATCAAAACCTTGCTGGACACCGATTATCTCATTCTTTAAGGCATTGGTTTTGGATGGCGGGAAAAAGTACTCCAGGAATACTTTTTCATCTCTGCCCATGTGGCAACCAAGTTTGGTGGAAGACTATTAAACCAAGAATTGGCCTCTCCCATGAAACTAAAAGAAAGTACCACCAGTCAGAACTATTTTTTACTAACTCCTTGCGCCCTCTTCTGAATCCCACACTCTTTTATGAACTCACTAAGGAAGTTATATGGGTCATCCCATTTCTTGCCATAAAACTTTGGCAAAATATTTAATAGAGTCAATTTGATTTCAATGGGATGGACATCTTCAGCTATTCTAATGGGAGTTGGAGAGTCATCCACCAAGTGACCTGTAAGGTCTTCCAAATGAGGGTCATCATTCTCCTGGGGCATTCTGTATTCCAGGTTCGGACCAATATCCAACGCAAGGTCTAGAGCATCTTCTTTATCACTTCTTGAGCTTGAAGTAGGCAGTCTGGATTAGGTGGGGCAGCTTGAAGGCCTGTCCGAGTCTGAACTCCATGTTTTGCAAGACAAATCTCCATCTGTAACCCTTTGGCAATCTTCTCGATATCAAAATCGTATAACATTTGTGGCTTTGAAGACCGACCTGGTCATAAACAAAAAAAAAACAGAAAAAAAGAAAAAAATCAAAAACTAATTACAAAGGGTGTAGAAAACACATAACAAAACAACACCATTCCCCGGTAACGACGCCATTTGATAAGCTCTGAATATTCTGTCGTTAAGGAACAAACTAGACAATCAAAGAATTTATTTATTGTTTCCCACAAACCTCTATACTATTAGTCAGTAAATGGTAAGGAGGGTGTCGAACCCCCGAGGAATTCGAGTTTTGTTAAATGCTTTCTACAACTTAAAGGGCTTTGGCGATGCCGCCACGCCTAATTGCATTTTGCTGGAAAAATACAGAAAATAAACTAACTGCTAAGGCTGGGAAACAAATCAAAATACCAAACTGAACTTAGCAAAATCAGCAAGCAAAAACGCCGAAACCAAATTGGCAACTTGGAATTTAGAAATTAAACAGGGAAACTTGAAGGTTAAGAAACATGACTACGACTAGATGTATTTTCGAAACTATTAAAACAGACATTTCTTCAACATATCCTTTGAAAATGACAAGGGAAATAGAAAACACAGTGAATACAGCAGGTCCTAGTCATAAAGCAACCAGGCTAAAATAGGAAAACATCTACCTAAACTACGAAAAAGTAAAATAGTCAACATTCTACTTCTAGAATCAAAACAACTATAAAGGATTCAAGGCTGAAAAAATGTAGAGATTGCAGTCCTAAACTAGGATATAGAACTGTAACTTTGCGGAGAAAATGACAAGACCTTAAAGCAACCTTAGACTAATCCTAAAATGCAAATGGATTCAAAACTACCCTAACCTTGCGTGTACTAAACACACATCATATCATATTCAGCAAAAGACTAAAACAATCATTTTAAGATATACAAAAAGGATGAAGACTATCAATAATGCTAATCTCAAAATAGTTAACCATTCTTGAAAAAAAAAGTCACGATTTTTAGACTCAAAAGAAATAGCAAACTGAACCAAATCAATAATGAGAATAAATTTGGAACATGGGGACATTTCTAAACTAGAAAATGATTTGGAACTGAGAGTAACAAAAAGGAATCGAAATACAAATGAATTAAAAGTAGGGAAATAAAAAAATCAAAATAAACTAAGCTTCTTCAAGGTTTAGCGACAGTAAACATCTAACAACAAACAAACTCAAATTTAACAAAGACCAAACAAGCTAAGCTAACATGCTTATTAGAATTTCAACATGGCAATGGAACAGTGAAATCGAAAGCTTTAACAAGAAAATAAAATCAGAGTGTCTCCTGCTAGTCCATCCCATAGTAACTATTGGTGTTCTTCCCAAAAACTGACTGTTCTTCCAGGTGTATGTGTGTGTGAAGTGAGTAAAACGAAGGAGAATGAGTAAAAAAGTGTGAAAGGGGGGTATGTCATTCTCTCTCTTCTTCCCTGTTTTTATATTGCAGTTGGGTCTCATTTTCCAGCTAGGTTTTGTTGTTTTCCCCTCTTCTTGATAGACATTTTTACCCTTAGTTACAGCTAAGTGTTATAGCTTTGTTTGTAGTGAAGCCCCGGTTCAACCTTCAAACTGGGCATTATGATACCTCCTTAGTCAGTTTGTGAAATGACTTAATTTTCTGTTTCTTTTCAACACTTTCGTGTTCAATCCCTACCTTTATTATCCCTTGCACTCCAATCTCATCTTCTTCTCATCCCCTGCATACAAACACCTATTAAATGCAGATTTTTGTCCATTTAATAATCAATTCAACCCCTAACTCCTAGCAACAATTAAGTTCTATCATATATACTACTTTTATTTGTACACTTATTGTGTGATGCATGATTTTTCTATTTCTTAGTTTTAAGTTTGAAATGATTGAAATTGGTGATTGCATGAATAGACAACAAATAATTATGAAATGCATATGTTTGGATAAAAACATTATGACAAAAAAATTTAAGAAATACTCCCTCTGTCCCATTTCAGATGACCCACTTTCCTTTTTAGTTTGTCCTATTTCAGATGACCCATTTCCTTTTATAGTAAATGATTAAGAAACAACTTTTTCTCTCTCCTCATTAACTAACAACTTTTTCTCTCTCATTCTCATTTCTCTCTCCTTATTAACTCATCCAC